>JAJMJB010000036.1:0-131101 GCA_030568895.1 Casaregolazyma suthepensis
CAGCTCAGATGGCATAGGCCCGCGATTTATCAAAATCATTGAACACAAAGACAAAACAGCGGCTTACCAACCACCATTCATTGTATCTACCGCTTTTTCTTCCCGTATTCCCCAGGAAACCCGGATTTACGGCTTGAACGTCTCATTTCGTGATTACGTAAGTTCATATCTCTGATTATTAATCTTTCCCTATTCGCTCAAACCCCTTTCACAAGCTCTCTATTTGCTCTTAAATGTTATTAATATGTCTCTACCTTTCCTATTTAATATCCTACTTGTCTTTTATTGTTTTCTCTCTCGGTGTCCTTTCTAATTTGGGTCCATATAGCATAATCTCTCCACATATGCACCTTAATTAGCATGTATATTGTACGGTAAATATTCAACTCAAAAATTTCCACGCCATGTCAATTTCTTACAATAAATTAAATATCATAAATTTCTACATCCGCTATACGTGCTAGTATATTTATCTCACCTTCATATGAAACCGTTCGTCTAATATGTTATGATTGTTTTCATAAGTTACCCTACCTGAAAATAGCACGTGATAAAACAGCCCTAACCCCTATTAACGATATTCTTGACAGGATACTTAATACATCCACAGCAACGCCGCACAGGCAGGCTTGATTTCTTTTTCTTGTTCTTCTTGCTAGCCAAGCATGTAAAGGAATGATATGAAGAGTAATACTCTACCAATTTAACACCACCAACGGTAAAAAGACGACAAGGCGAGCAACAAGAAGTAAGAAAACCGAAGACCATTATCACGAATAATCACCACCTATTTGTTATTAATGAATGTGCGAGTTCTGATGACGCGTATTAAGAATAGAGTTGACGACTGTCTGGCCCTACAATGAAACAGAGACTGCCCAATTAGATAATAACTCTAATAAGGTTCATGCGAGTGACGAAGTAAGACAGTGACATGTAACAGATGGGCAACAGCAATATCAAGCAAGGAGATACGCACAGCCGGATAGGTCAAGACGTGTCATTACCAGAACACCAAGAATACAATAGAAAACAGTCCCATCATAGCCTAACACCGATCTGCAGCCGAGTTCTTGAATCACAGCCTCTCGCAAACTTGTTTGAGTATATCTGATCACGCTATCCCGGGAAAAACTTAAAATAATTACCTTATTAGGAATCTGCACTATCTCATATCGAGTATGGAGCATTCCTCCAAAAAATATAAAGTTCGTTGGGGAGTAATTCCTCCTCGAATCCACCACGATACATTTTCATCAATATTATACTATAGAGAGGGACGCGCAGTGACAGCATGCTTCAGCTATTCAAGGCCGAAAATATATAAAGGATACAGAACAATAAAAATATAAAGTCAGCGTAAAGCGGACACTTGGTAGAGCTGCTATTGTTGAATTGCAGAATCATATGCAAAGGTTAAGCTCAGAAGTTTAAAGAGAATACCAACAAAAACAGAATAACAGTCAAGCATATAATAACGGGATAACAAAATGACACAATAGTAAAGGCTGAAAATGATAATCTGTTTGAAGAATGCCCACCAAATCCCGCAAGCAATGACTTGGGCATAGTATATTAGGCGGTCTAAAAATGCCCCTGGATCTTAACTCCAGAGGCGAAAACGTTACTTTGATGCAGGCTTTTGAAGCTAATAGCTAAACTAAACTATGAGCTGTGAAGAGCTATAAATGCCATGCACTCTCTCTGAGGTATTCGCCACTTAAAAGATATCCTAAAAGTAAAGGGCAAGAAACAGAAAGACTATTGACAGAGTTAATTGACCTTATTACTCAGTAGCACGTGAAATTTTAAAATGACAAATTGGCCCGACAACTGACTTATTTCTACTGGGACGCTCATTATTTGACAATGAGTATACAGAATATTCTGAAGAGGGCTGAAGTACACTGGAAGGATAGAATACTCATTATAGCAGTAGTAGCAAGTATCTTGTACGAGGCGATATATCATTATGTACTGACTGCTTCGGAGACATTGAACAGTCTAGGCGTCGTCGTAGATTCACTACTATCTTCTCTCTTACTCATAGGAGTATGCAGAAGCTTAGATTCCCGCAAGAAGTACAGATGGAGCATGATAATACGATTGGCTTACGTTTTTACAACTCTCTATGATATTGGTGGCCGAGGAATGTTTTTATTCAGGATAGACAATTGTTTGTCACTGCCGGAAAAGGATCAAACAAAAACCGTAGAGCGAGCATGCCATCCTTACTTTGATCTATATTATCCTTGCTACAATATTGGCCTGCTAAAGTCGTGCCTGAGTCTTGTTTGGATCAATAACGTGGTAACAATAATTTACGCTATCCGGTGTCAGCTTTCTGGACACATTATTCTAGCTATCAAAAGAATTTGGGTAGACCTAGTGTCGAATGATGCCGAGGTACGCAGGTCCAATAAGTTTCTTGGTATATCTGTCGTCATATACACCCTCAATACTCTTGCAAAGTCAAACGACAACATTTTCCGACTATTCGTACCTCTAAGTGATACGTTATTGTTATTGGGTCTATGGCGGAGCTTTGAAACCCGAAGATGGTTCAAGATGAATATGATTGCAGGTAATTATTGGGTAATATACGAGGTTCTTCGTACAGGGTGCGAAATTTGCGTGCTTGTCACAACTAGGCTAACGAAGAAATGCCGTGAATATTCGATGAATTCTACATCGAGTGCCGATCTGCCGTTGATGTGTACAGAAATATTCGATGGCACATATTGGCTATCGCCATTTATGATTGAAGAGCCGACGTACATAACTGTATTTGAGGTTGCGATCCGTTCCGTAGTCTCGGGTCTCTTAGTCAAAGCGCTCGTTGGTACTTACAAAAAGCAATTCAGTACAAAAAATCAAGAGATATCGGAAAACAACACTGAATGATGCATAAGAAATGTATTATGAAACAAATGTGACCGTTTTTCAAATACACATTAAGAGATTAGTAGAAGTGTCTATGAACTCGGTAACACTTGACTCTATACCGCTTATAAACAATCGATAAAATTCTATGCCTTACTTTCCAAAAGGATTGAGTAAGATATTTAATCCAGAAGTATTATCAGCAGATACCGTGACTTCGTTATATTTCCCGGTTTGGGCCAAAAGTCGTAGCGTGAACCTCAGATAATTCGGGTCGCCAAAGACAAACAAAAAGCCATCAAAGAAAAAGCAACAAAACAGCACGCCAAAATTGTAGCTTCACACACGGAGCTACCTTTGCTACTGCAGAGCTCTGTCTTCCCTCTTCAAATCGTGTAATTTCCTCACCAAAGCGTCGTTTCCCACATCCAGGACTCTCTTCGCCTTCAAAGACTCTACATCACCATTCATAATGCTTCCTGTGATTGAATTTGAGGCCAGAAACTGTACACATATGACAACAAAGAGCAGGCAACTGCTTGAGCAAACAAGAAAGCACGGATAATTACCAAGAAGAACGGTTGAAATGGTGGGGAACTTTGTAGTTGGGGGTGGTAGAAGCGTTTCTAGAGACACTAAACTAATAATAATAATAATCACCAGGAATAATAACTAACAACCGTCTTGATTCTGCTTCAGAAACAGATGAACATAGCATCGGTGAACCTTTCAGACACTGCGATTTCATCGGATGACAGAGCCATGATTTGCCGTTGCAGCGGTGCGAGTATATGCCGTAATGAAGGTGACAGCCAACCTACTAGCAGGCAACTTACACAACCATATGACTGACTGCACAGAATATCACCAAAATCATCACAAAGAACACTCTAATTTGGACTAATCGACGCCTGAATAAACAGGAAAGTCCTGCTAGTCATCCAATTATATGCAAGTCTGAAAAATTTCCTTATTGGGAAATCACCATACCCATTCTCACAGATACACCCATTCCATCATGTACGCTTAGATGCCAACACACAATATATCGAAAGTTTCAGTTACTCATCTGCTCAGCCCACTTGGCTTCAAAAGAGAGGGATAAGTTTTGTGTATTAGTATAAATGATGCTCTTGAATCGCCGAACCCTTGTTTCTGACGGCATTCTAGGGTTACACTGAATTTTTTCCAAATCGCCTTTTCTAAACAAATTATCAGCCAATTAAAATGCTTGTAGGCTACTGGAGGAGATTGTCAGAACTCAATTGGTTACAACATGCTCTAAATGGGGTGTTTCTTTAAATATTGGTGGGAAAAGCTATATCTTATCAAGATTAGAGCCTCATCTTTTGTGTCTCAGCCGATGAATTATGCTTCATGAATAATATATTATTACTCCTATGCTTCATGACCACATGCAGTTGAGTCGCAAGTTTCAAAATTCATAAATAACGCAGCAATTAAGGAATTGATGCTATCTATGAGAGAAACAAATCTAAGCGCTTGTCAGACCCGTGGACCCTTGGTTCAAGGCGTAGGATTTAGTGATATAAAATTGTTGCTATTCTTCTGCTTTGGGCGATGCCACAAGCATCTGCACCAGCTGGCACATCGGTGGCTAACTCACTTGAAGTCGTCTATACGAACATGCATCTGACTGTTATTTTTGGGCTTCCTTGTTCTTAACAAATTTTAGTCGATGCTATTTATGCTGATCATTTCAAGTAGAAGCATAGCATAGTCGCTCTCAGCCAAGGACCCCCTTGGGATACCAAATTCCCTCAAACCGACCGATAAGGCTAAACGAAGGTCGTACTCAACTCAGCCGCACTCCTTCTTGTGGGTGATCAATCAAGTTTGAATAATTGAAGGCGGCATCATACATGGCGATGATGTGTGAATCCATAGCTATTCAAGTGTCATCTGCTCAACCTAAAGATGGTGCCTTTTGAGGAAAAATCGCTGTATAATGGTATATCGCAGTGAAAATCTGTAGCCAGATCTTTGCATTTTTGGGCATTTGCAAGGGTGCTCCGAGATCTGTGCGCGCCGTGGCCACTTGTTTTTTGGGGCTACCTCATCTTACAGCGACACCGTCACGAAATATATCCACAAAAAAATGTTCCGGTCTTGATTGCTCCATCAAACCAGATCCTGGCAATGCATGGCCACTGGACGCCCGCTTCGTTGCCAACAACAGTACTTGATCCCGGCACGGAGTTCATAAGTGCCCAATTTTCTCTTTGGGCCGTATTTTGTCTTACTGTTTTATTTGCGCTGCCCTTCTTGTCTCAGATCTGGAACTTATCTTCTCACAAAAGAAACCCTGCCTTGAGCGCAATCGAGTATATTTCGCAGTCGTTGGCATTGGTTGTATTCATTTATTATTATTATTATTATTATTCCTACTGTATTCATTTTATGGTTGACTCCATCGTTTCTTATCTCAAGCGAATATCCTACGCTCCCAGAATGTGTGGCTCCTTTGGGCTCTCTGCTCGCTTTTGCTTTACATCGTGAACAAGCGGGGAAAGTACCAGTTTGTTCACCATCCCTATTACTATATTGGCCAGGTGTCACTCTGGCTAGCGGTAGTTTGGCTGTTGATGCGCTCTTGAAATCCTCCCTTGTCACCTCTGTCATTTACACTGCTATAGCAGTTGTGACAGCCGCTATTGTGCTCCTGGAGACCTCTTCGTCTGCTCACTATCATGAGAAATCAAGCCGATCTACTGCCGGGTTTGACACGGCAAATATCTACCAAATGATCACGATGAGCTTTATATATCCTCTTCTAAAAGTTGGACAGCTTGAAAAGATCAAACGCAACGACGTGCCCTTGCCTCCACAGGGGCTCAACTCGGTTACCGCACTCCATAGCTTCGAGGAGGCCCTAGAGCAAACCGAGTGGGAATCTCCGTGGAGGATCTCTCGTGCGTTATATAAGTTGACATGGCACCTTATTGTGGGCGAAATATTTCTGCAATTGATCAGTCAACTCCCCCGAGTCGTTGAACCAGTGGTTTTGGGTATGTTTCTTCACTCTCTTGAGAAGTATGTCGAAGGAACATCTTTGATATACCCATCTTTCTATTATTCTGCATTAATCGCCGCGGTACCTGTTATTGCTGCTGCTGCCAGTAAATTGCGTGCTCTCCTGAATGCTCAACGTTCTGTTATAACTAGATCTGCTGTTACAGGAATCATTTATCGCAAGAGCCTACGGTTAAGCGCTAGTGCACAGAAGGAGTTTGACACTTCAAAAATCATGAACTTAATCAACGTCGACTCTGGGAACCTGGGCCTCATCGTTGGCTGCCTTGAAACTTTTCTTATATCTCCCGTTATATTGGTTCTTGGGTGCTGGAAGCTTATTGATCTTCTTGGATCTGTGGCCTTTTCGGTGCTTGCCGTTTATCTGGCTTTAGCCATCGTGACAGGCATTATCTCTGCCTTTTTAATTGCTATATTTCCGAAATATATGACTGCTCTCGACCAACGAACAAAGGCGTCTTCTAATGCATTTCGAAATATAAAGAGTATGAAGCTGTATGCCTGGGAAACTCCTTTTTATGACCGAATAGTAGGCATTCGAAAAAGAGAGCTAGGGTTATGGCGCAACGTCGCAACAATTATTAGCAGTCTTCTCGGGATATGGATTATAGCCCAGAATATATGCGCTGTTACGGTGTTTGTTTCTTTTCTGTGGCATAAGATGGGTGCCTTGACTCCTGAGATAGCATTCCCTGTGGTAGAGCTTCTCACTCTTTTGGCCCAGCCTTTTCTTGATTTCGGGCAAATTTTTGGCTCACTTGGCCGGTCAATTACATCCCAAAATCGTATTGCAGAATTTTTGAATTTGGCGGAGCGACAAAATGAACGTTATTTTCGATTTGGGGGTGAAAGTGGTTTCATTGAGCTTGAGAGTGCCACTGTGGCCTGGGATGAAACTGCTGAGATAACAGCCCTTGAAAATATTTCACTTTCTGCAGCTCGAGGTGACTTGATATGTGTCACCGGTAAGGTTGGCTCTGGGAAGACCGCCCTTTTAAAAACTTTGGCTGGGGAAATGGAGGTTGTGAGTGGGGAAGTTGTTACCAATGGAATGGTCGCATACTGTAGCCAGGAGGCATGGCTACAAAGTGCCAGTGTTAAATCAAATATTGTTTTTGGATCTCTAATTGATGACGATTGGTATCAGAAAGTTGTTGAAGCCTGTGATCTAGTCACAGATATCGAACGCATGCCATCAAAACACGACACGGAAGTTGGAGAACGAGGAATATCTCTCAGTGGCGGACAGCAAGCTCGAATTGCTTTGGCCAGAGCTGTCTACAGCCGTTCAGATGTCTATCTTTTAGATGACGTTTTAAGTGCAGTCGATGAGCATGTTGCCGGACATCTTATCGAAAATTTGTTTTCTAAAGACGGGTTGTTGGCATCTAAAACTATTGTAATGGCCACTAATTATATCAAAGTGCTGTCACACGCTTCGCGCATTATTACAATCCAAGACAGAACCTTGCTGGAAGAAGTGACCACAGCTGACCTTCTGTCACAAAAAGAATCTTCTGCTACCTATCGTCTTATCAGAGATTTCGGTTCAGGAGGAGGCGTTGGCGATATCATTCCGCATGATAGGCTGGAATTTGTTCGAAAACATTCTAAAGATACTTCTGTTCCATTTGGAGTTCTCGATGGAGAACAGCTGATTGAATTTGATGGCAATAATGAGGGTAGTGATACTGACGACGGAGACACTCTTGCATCTCTCAATGTGTATGTGAAGTACCTTAAGGTTATGAAAAAGTCATCTGTGCTTGTTGGGCTTATTCTTCTAGTCATATCTATTGGGTCTTTGAATTTGTTGAACGTGTGGCTTGGCGTCATGTCTAGCCATCGGTTCAACAACCTACCTGAGAGTAGATTCTATGTTATCGTTTACGTTTTGATTGGTATCCTTTGCGGTATAAGTACGTTTCTATCGATTTACTGGGTCCTAGCAGCTCTTGCTATTTCGGCCTCGCAAGCTCTTCATGATGCTATGCTTACAAGGGTGTTTCATAGTCCGATGGACTTCTTTAATTCTACGACTCTCGGAACTATACTCAATCGGTTCACCGGTGATGTGGGGCAGTTGAACAGCGAGATTCCAATGATTATATTTAATTTTGCCCATGTTCTACTAGGTCTGGCAGCCAGCGTTATTATCATTATCGTGGATACTCCGATTATGCTGTTTTTTATAATTCCTTTGCTTTTTCTGGCTAGTTCTTATAGAACTCTTTATATTCCTGCATCTCGACAGGTGTCTCGTTTGGCAAAGGCTGCAAATAGTCCGATTTTGTCTCACATTGAAGAGACAGTCAAAGGTGGAGCTATTGTGAGGACTTACGGACGCTCTGTCCAATTTGAAGAAGCTCACGATGCTCGAATGAACTGGTGGATAGAGCTGGAATTTCTTCAAAATAATTTGTCGGGGTGGCTTTCCTGGCGTATTAAATGCATGGTCTCCATCCTCAAACTGTCCGCAGCAATTTCTGGAACAATATTGTTGCAACGTGGCAGCTTAGGGGTTGCAGCTGTTGGAGTTTTGGTTCATTTTGCTGAAAGTATCGGGGTTCTTGTTGGGCAAATTATCGATCAGAGCGCCAATTTGGAAGTTAACGGAGTTGCTTTAGATCGTATTATTGAATATACCAACATTTCACAGGAAAGTCAGAATGGTGAAGCTTCTCCTCTAAAATGGCCATCAAAGGGAACGGTTGATCTAGTGGGATATAGTTGCCGATATAATCCAGATGGGCCGGACGTCTTGAAACATCTGAATCTCGATATAAAGGACGGAGAGAAAATCGGTATTGTTGGCAGGACAGGATCTGGTAAATCAACGTTGACGTTGGCACTCTTTAGGCTTATTGAGCCATATGAAGGTCATATTGCTATTGACTCCATCAATACTTCTAACCTGCGTTTGCACGATGTTCGTTCGAATCTCACTATAATTCCACAAGATGCTCAGATATTCTTTGGAAGTCTTAGAGAGAATTTGGATCCCTTTGGAACTACTGATGATGTCAGATTATGGCAGGTCCTTGAACTTTGCCATTTGAAAGAACACTTTCAAAAATCAGGGGAAGGCCTTGATACCGAGCTTAGTGAAGGAGGAGAAAATTTAAGCCGGGGCCAGGCACAGCTTATATGCCTTGGCCGTGCGCTTCTGAATTCTAAAAGAGTACTAGTATTTGATGAAGCAACAGCGTCTGTGGACGTTGAAACAGATCATGTTTTGCAGCAGACTATTCGTTCTGAGTTCAAAGATCGGACAATTCTGACTGTAGCACACCGCCTAAAAACTATTATGGACTCTGATAGAATTATAGTTTTGGATGCAGGTGAGATAAAGGAGTTTGATAGCCCTGAGCGATTGTTGGAGATGAGGGGGCTCTTTTGGAATTTAGTTAACACGAAGGCGGGCGACGAATTATGAAGCCGGCTTTATAGAGCCATAATAGATCTGATCGAAATAATTAGGCTCATACTTATCTATATATGAGCACTAAATCCCCTGTTTTTGCTTATTAGAGAAATTAACGAACGAAATACTGGCAGTTTTGAGTACTGCCAGGGTCAATACAGAATTCCCAGTATTCCGGAACACCAGCCAGATAGCCAATCAGCGAAAGAAACGTTGATATCAGGGAACATATCCTCTAACGGGCCGGTTGGCTAACAGTAATTAGTGTGTGAATCTGCTCGAGAAAATTCTCAGAACCTAACTGATAATAACGGCAACAACAAAAATCTCAAGTTTGCCGCAGACTTGGCGGCAACAGCGGCTCACAGCAGTCACATTTTACCGAAGACTACTCTGGAAACTGGCATGAAGAATATATGTTAGGTCTACGCGATTTAATGACTCAGAATTGTTTTTTCAAAAAAATCGGCTCATACTGATCAACTTTACAGGCTGATCTGCTAGCTTCTGGGGCGAAATCCGATGAACAATAGCACTGCAGTTGCAACGGAGAATATTTTAGGTTTATTGAATCAATGGATATATTTCTTGGGTGATATTATGGTTTAATATATGATATAATGTAAAGGCGCATGCTAATATGAAAGGATAACCACTCCAGCATAAGTATCAGACTTTTTGTAATAAATGTTTGGCAATTATAGAATGCTAATTCTCTTTTTCCCTATTGTTGAGAATCGCCGTGTGCACATCTCTTTCCCTGAGCATTACACGGGTTAGTAGATTTGCTTTTACCACGAAAGTCCGGGTTATACACGGCTCCAGGAACCTTGTCATAAATGATATAAAGATCTGAATTTACAATATCATATGAAGCAGGAGCGAATGATATCTGTTTTCGATCTAGATCAAAGACAGTATAAAGGGTGCGTAAGAAGTTTACGCCAAGAACGTTGTTGAAGTTGTTCATGATACTGGGGAAAATAGAAAGTGCATATCGACGATTAGGCAGCTTATATCGGAAGAACAAGTCTCTAGCATCGAGCGTTATATCTGCTGTGTCGAATCCGAACTTTATTGTACCAGTCGGGCGCTCTGTAGTTGTAAAAGCGCTCGAATGTTTATCCCACTCGGCATTGAATGACTTTGCAATGGCTTCGGCGACATGCCAGGGAAGATAGGTGAGCGGCGTTCCAGTATCGATACGTACATCGTAGTAGGAAGAATAGTAGACAATTGGCTTGACCTGTGGCCTAGGTCCATCTGTTTCAAAATGGTCCATACGAAGTGTAACATTATTTGGACTCGTAAAATTCAACGTAGCGAGCTCTCCCTTATATTTGGCTTTATCAACACCACCAAACAAAACCTTGCCAAAACCACTTATCGGGTCCTCCACATATACGGAATACACATTTCTTGCGATATGCCTCTGATTCACCAAGTTCTGGGGGAAATTAATGTAAGGAGTATCAGTCGATCCCTGGAGGCCGACTCCAAAGACACCCCTATCTATGGACTCTACCTCGTCCCTCTTTACTTGCCCAAATGATTGATTTCTTACAGTGAAAGATCTGCCTTCAATATTGAATGATACATCGTCCGAGTACCATTCGCCCTCAACAGCGTTATACCCATATTTCCTTGAAAAGACCTTATTGTGACGGTGACTGGTGGACGATGCTGAGGCATTATAAGTATATTGTGCTGAAGTATTCGAAGAAAATACGAACATATCCGGCGATCCGGTATCGAAACGGAGATACTGGTTTTGTTTTGGTGTGCCTACATCGACAGACACTAACAGTTGGTAGTAGTCAACATCGTATCCGTGATAATTAAAGGTATCTTCTCTCTTCATGAAAGGATGAGCATACTGGGCAGTATCAATTCCGTCTTCTTTTGTTTCCAGCTTGATTGGCAAAGATATAAGCTTAGAATCGTCAACTGGTAGAGCTTTTGCAGCTGCAGCCAGCAGGCAAAGAACGTTAGCAGCAACCTGATATTTCATTTATAACAAGATAACTGTCGAATACTAAAAGCACACTAGGTATATCCAGAAAATCTGGTATTTATATTTGCAACAGCAGCTTGCGCAACTACTTTTAAGGTTGAAATCTTGGTGGAACAATCATGCCAGGATTAATCTATTGCATATTGCAGTCTGAATTTTATGGCGGATGAATTGACCTCTTCTGATAAGGGCATCTAATTTTACTAAATCAATCGAAGATATCCTTTTCTTTAGTATTTTCTTGCTGATACACATGTATTAATGCATGCTAGATTGAGGAAATGGACAAGTGCATGCGTAGTTGTGTCTTCTCTCATACATGCATGTACTCCAGTTTCTTACAGATAATGAGGAGCATAAGATGATGCAAATACTGATATTTGACTTCGATTGTACCTAGGTGTTGAATTCTTTCCAGCAGCTAACATAAATTGAAACGTACCGCAGCAACCTTATCTTTTGCCTAATAGGACGAAAATCGACAGGGCCACAAAAATAGTCAATATATGTGCATAGGAACTTAAATTTAAGTATAACTGGTACTAGGAATTCTTTGTTCTGCTCAGTTTGCCGCAAGATCGATGTGCATCGCATTGTCTGCAGTTGATTGCATCATCTCTCTGCAATCATTTTTCCCGTTACCCGAGTAAGCTTATACAAATCAGCTATGTAAGTATGTAGGGTTCTTCTCTTGTTGTCTTCTTTGGGGCGACTGCAATCTGCGTATGGTATTTGAGGTATATCATATGCACATGGGTATGCGAGCCATCCTGCTGATCCACAACTTGAAAGATAGCCTGTTTTATAATCAGCATGAACGTAATTGATAATGGAGAACTAAGCATTGCTATGATGGGCTGGATACTAAAGGATATGGGCGTGTTGGCCATTTAAAGATTCAGACTGGAAGGTAGGAATCAATGAAGTCAAGTAATAATAATAATAATACAAGCCAGAGTTCTCGGTTTCTAGTCTCTGGGATATTCTTTGATCTAGTAGATTTATTGAGATGTACAATCCCCTGCAAGTTACCTGTTTGTGAATTCTATTTGGTTCTTATTTTCGGGCTATAAGTCAGTATGACGGAAAGGTAACATTCCTCCCCAGCGCTTTGGCAACCCAATATCCCATTGCTTCTCTCGCAATATTATTACTTGACCATTGCCTACTTGGGTGCACTCTATTAGCAAAATGCAGAAAAAAGGTGTTGGTTGGCCTATCGATAACCAGCGAAGTGCCAGTAAAACCTGTGTGGCTAGCTGTCTGCAAACTGGCCATTGGACCCGAAGTATAATACTGGTCTAGCTCAAAGCCAAGTCCGTGTTCATCACCAGGAAAGTTGGTGTTGAAATTATGAAATATGAGATCGACTGTTTCTGGCTTAAGGATGCGCACTCCTCCGTAAGTTCCATTGTTGAGGATCATCTGACAAAAAATACCCGTGTCCCAGACAGTGGAGAAAAGTCCAGCATGCCCACTGACTCCATTAAGAGCCCAGGCATTCTCATCATGAACTATGCCACGAATTGGCTGAGGGCGATTTGGCTCTGGTTGGTCTGTTACCCACTCATACTGGAACTCCTCCGTAACCATTCTCTCATAGAACGGAAATACGGGCCCCTCAATATTTCCTTTATTGAAAAAAGTGTTCGTCATACCTAGAGGCTCTGTAAACTCATATATGAGTTGATCGAGGGCCTGGCCGGTGATATGTTCAAGGACCAGCATCAAGCTCATGAAATTGAGATCCGAGTACAAATACGTACTTCCAGGCTCGTTAATAATACCTTGAGTGAGAATTGCTTGTATTCGCTGATCGTAAGTGGTATAGTTACTTGCATACAAAGGAGGCACCGGATCAGGGGCAAAACCGCTTGTGTGGGTCATCAGCATCTCGATCGTAATTGCCTCTTTGCCGTTGACCGCAAACTCGGGAATGTAGCTAGCGACTGTGTCATTTATGCTCAGCTTCTTAGCATCGATCTGGCGCAATGCAGCCACAGTTGTATACAGTTTGGTCAAGCTGGCAAGGTCGTATATGCTCTCGACATTGGCCCATTGCCTGCGCCAGTCGGGCAGCTCGGTGCCATTTGGATTCGCATAGAGATCGGCATATCCCACTGCAAAATAGCTAACAACAGTTCCATCTTTGCCTACTATATTGGCCGAGCCTGGCTCAATTGGATGAATTGCATCGAATGTGAAATCCGAGTAGTTAGCAGCATGGGTAAAGCCCGTCATATTACCCTCCATCTCCAAAATAGGTGCCGATTGCAACCCGACCGACTCGGGAATACCAAATTTTAATGTCTCACCGTAGGCACTGGTACTCGTGATGAGAGCTATGAGGGAAGAAGCTGCACATATCAACATCTTTGACATCTCACTAGCTAGTCTATAAGTTTTCCGCCGAGCTTTACGAATGTTTTTTGAAGCAAAGCAGAATATAAAGAAAAGGCACACCTTATATAAAAGTTATCTTCATGTGAAGCGGATATGCAGAATGTGATATTATCGAGGTACCGATCGCGTTCGGCGAAATGGCCGAACTGTCTGATGAGACATTCAGTAAGAGAAAAAGACAACATTTTCTCAGTTCTCAGCATCAGATATTCAATCAAATAGAGTTTAAGAATCTATATATCAGTTGCTTTTGATAAATTGTTCAAGTGACGTGTGGAGATATCTAACGATATTTGGGTATTTTCAACTGATAAGGAGGAAAAGGAGAAGAATATCGTTTTTAAAGTTCTGAGTCAAGCGCAAAACAGAATATATAACAGCACGACATAATAGAGGGTAAACACGTTCAGCTTGAATTCAGCTTAAATGAATGCACTTCAGATGAAATACATTTTTTCCATCTAAACACGGGAATTCATGTGTTCAATCTCAGTTCTTCGGTCACGGAAATTGGCTACTAAAACAACAAAAGCCGGAATACACCGTCAACAAAAGATAATATTTCAAATCTAGAACAAAATTTATAATATTCTAATAATTGTTTGAGTGCCGGTCACAGGTTTATACTGCCGTTTCAATTTCAAGTTACGGGCCTGAATTCAGGCTCGCCGCAGAACTGCGGCTTCTACCCCACATATTACCAACAAATACACTTGAGAGACTGATATACAACAGAGAATATCCCCGAATATATTATGACAGAATATTTAAATATCCCTGAATGTCAGAAAGCATAAAATTTTACCGCAAAGAACCTTTAAGGCTACCAGTCTGGGAAATTGCTTCTCCAGTATGGTCAGAAGTATCAGAATACCCATTGGATAATACATATCACTGTGCATTCCCGCTCTTGTAATGCATGTAATCTCAGAGTTTCTTCCCGTCCTTATATGTCACAAGGAAACCACAGTAGTTATATTCAATTGAAGCCAATGCCTTTGGACGGTCATTCAGCATGGCCACCTCCATACCGTTGTCTCACATCCTCGAAGTGCTCACTGGTATAAAGCTGTCACGATCAATTTTATGCCACGCATGTCTGTTCACAGCTCTGGATACACAATCACCTTGGAATGTGCCGTTAATGTTCGTGAGCTGCTATCACTTGGATCACTCATTGCTGTAGACAGCCGACAGCTTGGAAATATCTGGACTAATATTAATCTCACTTTTCTGCCTGTTGCTTAGTTTAAACACTCGTTAAACGCACAAAATCCAGATACAATCTTTATCATCATTCACTTGAGCCATCGGCTAGTTTCCAGATACCTGCGATGCAGAGTCGCGGCCATATTCTCCTTCTGCTGTACTCTGCAGATGCCATCAACAGTTCATCATTGTTGCTTGACTGTAAACATTTTTTATCAAATTATATGCAGTACGCTTTTCCACAGCGAGACTCAATTTAAATTTAGAGCTGAACCTTGTAGTATATCGTCAATTATGCAGAAATTGAGCTTATGTGACTCGTAATCTTTCGAGAAGGGCTCACATTTTTGATATACGAACGTCCGCCGGCCAGTTCAACTGCGCACTACGAGAGTTTGTGTGAAAGAATAACGTTCTCCACACATATTACTAGATACATAAGAGCTAAAAACTTGCTCAGTTTGACATTTTCATTTGTCTTCTGGCATTATTGAAAGATCAGCTATTGACCGTTTTGTCTTATCAGTTCCTCACACGTGCTTATCAGCTTTTTATCACTGGCACCCGCGATAACGTCACATAGTGATCGGCAAGATATCGCGGCATCTAAAGATTCGGACAGATATTTAATATCAGTTCGGTGAAATCAAAGCCATAGATAGGCAATTTCGGCGAAATCGTGATGCATTTGAGATGCCTTGCGCGATGATCTGCAACATTTGCTCAAAATCCCGCAACAGTTAGGCGGAGAAACAGCCTATCGAGCCAGAACTTTGTTTCTCAGATGACTACTTTCAGACTGATTTCTTGGCATTTTTTACTTTTTGAATCATTCATTTAGAGACTAAAATACATCAATGATCTGTGGAATTGACAAGCAACGGCACACGAAAAAATGGGGAATAACCAGCAATTGGTGCCGCTCTCTCGAGTGCATGGGTCAAATTTCGGCGCCAAATTGGCTAATGAGATAAGGATTGCAAGGGGATCTATTTATTTGAGCTATATAAACCTGGATATTCCACTTCATCTGGTTATTCCTTCAGAATGTCTGATCTAGATTATGACGAAGAGAAGAAGGCTGCAACCAACGTAACGGAAACCCCAGATGACGTTCTAGTGCGCATTGACTATGCTTGCACCGAGTTCAAGCTTGAATTGACTGTTGATGAGATCAATTTCATTGTCCGAAGACTCGATGAAAGATCATGGCAAGAAGCCCAGTTGATAATGAAAGAAGTCGTTGAGCACCACAAAGGAGATATAAACCTCGACTATGACTATTACTTGATGCTGGAGTCACTTGCTGCTGGCCCTGAGGAGAACCCCACCATGTCTATTGAAGACTATCAGTTTGCTTTGAAGTTCCAGGCCGTGCTGTGTAGTGACTGGTCGCCCTATCCAGAAGTTCGGGCAGCAACGTCCGTTATTGACGATCCCAGTGAGCCTGCTGAGACCCTCAGAATGTATATCGTCGGCATTATTTACTCGAGTATCGGTGGAATAGTAGGCACCTTTTTTGGAAATCGCTTTCCTTCCATTAGTCTTGTCTTTCTTGGCCCTTCAGCTTATCATATATCCTAGCGGGCGCCTTCTTGAGCTGATTCTTCCAGATTGGGGATTCACATTAAGAGGAAAGAGATATTCATTAAATCCAGGTCCATGGACATTCAAGGAGCAGCAGCTGGCTACAGCGATGATGTCGTCTGTAGACGGTACCCCTTTTGGATTTACTTATTTCACTGTTCAAAGATCTCCCTACTTCTTCAATGAAAAGTGGGCTGCCAGCTGGGGATATATGATACTTTTATCTTTATGTGCCTCTTTCACGGGATTTGGTGTTGCTGGTATCTTTAGAGGGCTATTAGTCTATCCAGTCAAGACAATATGGTTTCTCGTGTTGCCGCAGCTTGCTATGAACCGCTCCCTTACCAAAAAATCGGCCAAAGAATCAGTTCATGGTTGGACTATGGGAAGATTTGTTTTTTTGCTGTTATTTACCTTGATATCTTTTGCTTGGTTTTGGATTCCTGAATTCGTGTTCCAAGGCTTGTACTACTTCGATTGGTTCTGCTGGATTGCCCCTAATAATGTCAAACTTGCAGTTATTAGTGGAGCTTACAGTGGACTGGGGCTTAATCCTTTTCCATCTTTTGACTTTTCAGTCATTGGTTTTGGTGGTATGGTCAGTCCATGGTATACATCGTGGGTGGGATATGCCGGCCAATGGATTGGCTTCTTCGCAATTGTCGCTATCTACTTCTCAAGATCATATTACACGCAGTATTTGCCAGTAAATGCTGCTGGTGTATTTGACAACATGGGGCAACCGTATGACGTGTCAAGGGTTCTGACGGCCGATGGCAAGTTCAATCGGTCTGGTTACAATGATTACTCACCGGCGTTTCTGTCTGCTGGAGCACTCGTAAGCTATGGTGCACAATTCGCTGTATTCCCTGCAACAATTGTGTATGCTCTTCTGTACTATAGAAACCATTGCTGGGAATCCATGAAAGCTGTGTGGTACTCCATCAGGAAGGGCTCGAATGCTTCTAGGCGGCTATATACGGATCCATTTACTAGGAACTTAGAGATATTTCCAGAAGTTCCTGGATGGTGGTTTGGCTTGACGTTGCTCATCAGCATTGTTCTATTTATTGTCATGGTCGAAGTATATAAGGAGACTGAGACTCCAGTATGGGCGGTCTTCTTTGCCATTGTCGTCAATCTGATCTTTATTATACCTATTGGCATTTTGGATGCATCTACAAATTGCTACATTGAAGTTGGAATACTGGTTCAAATTATGATAGGCTATATGATTCCTCATAACGCAAACGCTATGATGATCTGCCAGTGCATCGCTAATAGTTTCTGGGAACAGGCGCAAAACTATCTGACTAACCAAAAACAAACTCATTACGCTAGAATTGATCCTCGAGCTCTTTTCCGTGTGACATACCTCGGTGCAATTGTGACTATCTTCACTACGTTGGCCATCTTGAACTGGGAATTTACCGGTATTAGAGACTACTGCAGTCCACACCAACCACAAAAGTTTACTTGTGCGGCCAACAGATCTAATTTTGCTTCATATGTTGAGTGGGGAACACTTGGCCCCAAGATCTACTTGAATGGGCTCTATACAAAGTTGAAATACTGCTTCTTGGTCGGTGTATTCATTCCCATTCCATTCTATCTTTTAGATAGATGGAAGCCTTCTGTATTTCGCAGAGTACATCCATTGATTCTCATTATGGGTGCTTACTCGTGGGCACCGACCAGTTTTTTCTACACAACGGTCAATGATCTCTATGTTGGTTGGTTTTTCAACTATTATCTTCGAAAACACTACCTTGCCTGGTGGAGAAAGTACAACTACATTTTGTATGCGGCTTTGAATACCGGTGTAGCATGGGGAGGAATCATTCTTTTTTTCTCTACTGCTTATAATCATGTTGTTAGCATCAAATGGTGGGGGAACTGGGTTATGAATGGAGGACCGAACAGTACCGGTGCCGACTACAATGGCATTCCTCTGGCACCACTTCCCGCACAGGGTTATTTTGGTCCTGAGCATGGAAATTATCCACAGCCATAGTTGTAGCTGGTTTTATCGGTACTCATATAGAAAATAAGGTATCTTGGCATTTAGCCGCAGGGGCCCCTAACATGGCCTCAGCAAAATCGGTACATTCAATCATTTCTTCTCTCAACACTGCCTTAAGCCATATAGTTGCTAGCAGCAGCGTTTCTATCTTGATATTATGTCTATACAAACTCGGTTTTCATCAATGTAGAGCTGTAAATCTGCCAAAAAATGCAATAAAGACTGAACACAGCAAAAACGGCAATCGCCAGTGAGCTGTTTTCTTGAAAATACCGATGCAAATACCCCGTATAAGTCAATCGCCATCCAAAAGGAAAAATTCCTTTAAAGATAAGGCCAAAGATCGAAATTAATATTAGTATGAGATTTCCAGCTAAGAGCTGGATGCGCTCAGATCTCGTATAGTATCTCTTCTTCAGCCGAGCTCTGATCGAAGTATAGCTGTTTGGCGATTCCCATGCTTCTCTCAGCACTGGCACATGCTGATCATCAACTTTAACGCTAAATCCTACAGCTTCCCAATTTGGCAAATGAGCAGTCTCTATCAAATGCTTGTTCATAGCGTTGATAACCGAATCATAGCTCGGTCCAGGGTGTGGAATCATTACTGCCTCAATGCCATTGGGAAATAGCAGATTAAGGAATTTACTATTATCACTTCCCATGATAGATGAAGACTGCTTTGGAAAAGCAGCGTGTTTCGTCGGTTTGTTTCTGGATCTGTGCGAGTGGAGAAGAGAAGATGAGAGGGGTTCTCCGTAGATTTTAAGACCCATTCCAAATGACTAGAACCTTGATGGTTTTGCCCTAAATACTATATAGATAAGAAGACATGACTAAGATATTGGAATACATTATTTTCTCGCTATGTATTCTATCTTATGCCTGATTCTTGATTCTCTTGATTCCTCTTATCACTGTGCCTTCTGTTTTGGCCAATAACTCACAACTTGATTGCTGTAATTGCTTTTTCGTTATTTTCTACTACATTTCAACTAGAATGTAAATGATCTACTTTCTGTTACGGTATTTGTCAGTGTGGAACGAATATGCAGAAGAGCCTCATTTTTTATCTTTCAATATTTCATCCCGTATCCGTTGCTATGCCAATGTGGCCGCACTGTACCTAAACAAGGAAGAAAGTATACCCTAAACACACAACAATGGAATATTTTATTTGATTGTTTCTTTCGGTTTATTTTTATATTTCTTAATGAGTTGATTTCTCTATATTTCTGCAGTTGGAGTTGTTCAGAAAATGTCCACCAGGTTCGAAGAAATAGGAAAGTCGGGCGAAATATGAAAATCAAGCCGTCTTACCGAGCATTTTCACCGCTAGATCGAACTGAAAGAAGCTATTTATTGATTGAAATCATCTAATAGCAGATCAGTGAGGATTTAAAACCTCCAATACTCTAAGGTGAAATAATCATATTATGAAGAACAAAACCACTCTAAGACTCAACCAATAATGCCTAGCATCGTTCTGAAAAACTAGTAAGAGAAGAAGAAGTTAGGCTGACTAAAATCTACTCTCTTCTTGTATAAGTACTCAACTAATATCGAGTTCTTCAACTGGAGTTTGTCTTTTCTGATTGAAACGTAGCCCAAGCACATCCGGCCTCGAGTAATGACCAACAGGATCAGCCGTTGTCTTTGCCATATCGATGAAACGAGTATCGATATCCACATACAGAAGGCCCTCTTCTTTCTCTCCAAGCGGTTTTGCAAGTTCTGAGCCATCGGGTCCATATATTCGAGCATGTCCTCCGCCCAGTTGAAGAAGTTTGTTCTTAGTCTCGTCGCTTCCACACAACTCTTCAATCATTGACTCAGACACAGTTGCACAAGCAGAGAGCACAAAACAGCCTCCTTCAATGGCATAAGTACGAGCCACAGCAGTATTCACATCGGCACTCAAGCCTGCTGTTAAGCCAGTGTACACAGAGAAACTGGGCCACGCAGCAGCATGCACCTGCTCTCCCTGCGAGTACATGGCATACTTTGTAAGTGGGTTCAGATGCTCCCAGCAGCACAGAGCGCCTAATTTGCCAATGCCTTCAACCGAGTGAACGGCAATATCAGAACCATCTCCTTCTCCAAACACAGTACGCTCGACATGAGTAGCTTTCAATTTGCGTCGACGTGCAATAAAGTCCCCACTGGGCCCGACAATCCATTGAGCTATATAAAGAGAATTTCCAATCCGCTCTGTCAGTCCCAGAACAGCTGTAATTCCAGCAGATGCAACTGCATCTTGGAGCTCCTTCGCCTGGGGGCTGTCTGCCTTGAGAGAGTTGTCATAATATCTTCCACTAAACTTCATTAGCCCCGCAGCTGGTGAATCCAGCCAAATCCACCATGGATATCCTGGAATAAAGCATTCTGGAAATACTATCAGTTTCGCTCCAGCAGCAGCAGCTTCATTGATAAGATCGATACACTTGTCAACCGTCCCTTGTAAATCAAGAAAAACTGGTGCAGCTTGTACAACAGCAGCTTTGTATTGTAAATGAGACATTGTAGCTAAATCTCTTATTCTATCAGGGCCTGTAGTAGAGAGATAGGACGAACGGATCAACCGAGGGTGGAATTACATCAGGGTGTAACTCGGTAGGTCGGTTTACTGAAGGGTAACCGTTACGCGAGCCGTTGGTATTTGACAATCCAACTGAGTTTAGCTTCAGGTGCTACTCGAATACCTAGTAGAACTGTAATAATCGAATAGACTCAATTACCATAGAAGAATTTAAGATTTGGTAATACCTGATCACCCGTAAGAACACTGGTAGCGTATCGAACGTAATACTATCGTAGTTGCAATTTGCGCGCGGAATTGTTAAGTAAATTTGTTGGTAAAATTCAATCTATATAAAATGTTACTTCAAATATAATCCAATAATCCATCTAGGTTTAGGGTAACTCAAGTAGGTTGGTAAGATACAACCCTATCCCTATCTCCCGATAACCGTTTTTCACTATCTCTCTCAACTTATCAATGGCTTCACTAACCCCACAACAAGTAGCGCAATTCGAGCAGGAAGGATGCATTGCCATTCCGGGCGAACTCTCCAAGGATCAGGTGACCTCTCTTTTGAAGCAATCCAAGAAATTGCTCCGGGAATTCCCCCTGGAATCACATCCTCTAACCAGATTCACCACGGGAGATGACGGCAAAAACCACGTCGGAGACACGTATTTTCTCGATTCTTCCGATAAGGTGAGTTTCTTCTTCGAGGTCGATGCGTTCGACCAATCAGGGGCCCTGGTCAAGCCCAAGGAGCAGGCCATCAACAAGATCGGCCATTCGCTGCATGTTCTAGACCCCGAGTTCCACAAGGTGTCGCTGACGGCGCGAAACCGGGCCATTGCCAAGAGTCTGGGGTTTCGGGATCCCCGCATTCTGCAGTCCATGATGATCTGCAAGCAGCCGGAGATCGGCGGTGAGGTGCCTACTCATCAGGATGGCACGTTCTTGTTCACTGATCCAAGCTCCTGTGTTGGTTTCTGGTACGCCTTGGAAGACTGTACGAAGGAGAACGGCGCTCTGGAGTACCATAGTGGCTCACATAAGCGTGTGCCGCTGTCTAAGCGGCTTGTTCGTACGTTTGATGCCGATGGAAAGGCCATTGGAACGCATTTCGAGGACATTCCCGGCACTCAAGCGCAGCCAGATCCTCCGAAAGAGGAATTCAAGCTCTTGGAGTGTCCTGCAGGTAGCTTGGTTCTTATTCATAATGCTGTTTTGCATCGAAGCAACCAGAACTTGTCGAACAAGTCTCGTTATGCCTATACGTTCCATGTGATTGAGGGAGAGAACAAGTACGACGAGAAGAACTGGCTGCAGATTCCGCCGAGTGGGGGGTCGGATTTTACGAGGTTGTAGCGGGTTTTACGAAGTTCGAAGAATTAACAGTTCGACGAGAAACTGGTGGTTTTACGAATGATAAGTTTTCAAAGAGAAGCTGGCAATTTACGAATTAACGGTTTCGACGTTAGCTTGCAATTCACAAATTAACGGTTTTCGATGTTAACTTGCAATTTTACGATTAACTGTTTTGAACATTTACCGACGTTTTACGATTAACTGTTTTCAACATTGACCTATATTACAACTCGTGCAAAACTGCACTTTGAAAATCTCTGCACATGTGCAACTCTGAAATCTCTGAAATCTCTGCAAATCTGCACTCCGCACTCGGCACTCTGCAAATTCGCCGCATTCTTCACAACTCGTCTCGGTGCAAATTCACATTGCCAAACTCGTCGTCATTGAAAAAACTCCTCACCACCTTGAGAATATCCTCGTTCACCAGCTCGAACTTGGCTCCGTTGAGCCACGCTATCAAGAGCATAAGACCCCCGGCAAAGAAGACTCCGCTAATGGCAACCAGATACAGAGCCAGAGTGTTCACAGAAGAAGACTCCTCCTTGGCTGCCACCTTGGACGTGTTGGCAATGGACTTGGGGTCATGTTCATCGATGTACTGGTCGATTTTCCCACATAACACCTCTATCTCCATGAAATTCGGGTCCTTGTTCTTGTTTCGCAGGTGTATTTGTCGCGTATAATGGCGGAAAATGTCATATACACCCGACATGTCTTTGGCTCCAAGCATAAGCTTGGCCGACAGTCCACGCCTGAGCTTGACGTTTCGATGGAAAATCTCGGGATTATTAAAAATAAGCTCCAGGGTCGCAATGCTCATGACCTGAGGAACCGAGTAGAAGGGAAACACCGACATCTCGGTGATATTGCTCAGGTACTCCAGGCAGTCCGTCACGTGTATAAGCGAATGAATGGCCAGTTCCGACACGCAGAACAGCCCCTGTTCCTGATGCTCGGGTTTTATGAAATCCGCCAGGTTTGTAGCATACTTGGCCCATACTTGGCGAGGCCAAAACGACCGGCCATCGTCGATATCCTCTCGATAGTCTCGAATGATGTTTGTTTTCTGCAAAAACAGGCCCATGCTTTCATAGAGCTGCGGTTGTTTCTGCAGAACCTTGGTTCCAAAGCCGGAATACGTAGCCATTCGGGTGCATCCTTCGCCTACAATGCCGGCCACGTAATGACAGTACAGATTGTAGTCGTCGATGGTCTTGACGCCCTCGTAGTTCTTCTGGTCGGAGATTTCCACGTAGTCGGCCATTCCGTTGCCCATTTTTTCGGTGATATCGGCAATGATGTCCTGGTACGGCTTCTTGAGCTTGTGGAACTCGGCCAAAACCTGGTCGAATTCCAGCAGAACGACGCGATCCGTCATGTTTTCCGACGACTTGTCGAAGGTCCAGGCGGTCTCCTTGAGCACGGACCGGAAGCTTCTGAGCAGGCTGAGTTTGAGCGTCTTGTCGAGCCCGGTATCGTCCTCAATGGTGTCGAGGCCTCGCAAAACCAGGTAAAACACCATTATGGGCGCGCGCAGCTCGGGATGCAGATCCTTGATGACCTTGACGAAGGACCTGGAGGTGATTTCCAGCAGCTCGAAGCATCGGCGCGTCTCGGGGCTGAGTTTGGACTTGTCAATTGGAAACTGTGGAGTAGACCAATATTTACTAATGTAAGTGAGATGAAAGGAATGCTACGGTTGATGAACTTACATCTCAAAAGCAGCTAGCAATTCATCGGGATGAAGCAGCAAATCAACTAGTTTACCCATGGTGGTACGAGGGAGAATATCAGCGGGGCCAATTAAACGGACCGGCTTGACCTAAGGGGCTATGCTTGAAAAGAGAAGAGCTGGTGGAGATGTGGAGATGGAGAGGGAGAAAAGTTGGGAGTTTTAGCTGCGAGTTTTAGCCTGCGAGCGGAGCGAGCAGGGTAATAGAATTATTGGATTATTTTATAATTATATATATATATTTATATATATATATTTATTATTTTATATAGAATTTACTATATATCTTATTTCTATTATTTTCCCTCAATTACCCTGCTTGGTAGTTCTATTGTCTATTGTTATGTATGTCCTTACTGCTCTCTCAACTCACCTCCTAACTCACCTCTTCCTCTACTTCACCTCTCTTCGTCTGCTCTCCCCCCCCCCCCCATGTCTGACCCTAACGCCTTCCGCAAAAAACTCCTCCTCATGGGCCGCTCCGGCAGCGGCAAGTCGTCCATGAGATCCATGATATTTTCCAATTATTCCGCCAACGACACCCGCCGTCTCGGTGCTACGCTAGACGTCGAGCACTCGCATCTGCGCTTCCTGGGCCATATGACGCTCAATTTATGGGATTGTGGTGGCCAGGATATATTCATGGACAACTACTTCACCACCCAAAAGGACCACATCTTCCGCATGGTCGAGGTGCTTATTCATGTATTTGACGTCGAAAGCCAGGAAGTAATCAAGGACATCGAGACGTTTATACGGGCCCTAAGGCTTCTACGTGATTTCTCGCCCTCGGCAAAGGTGTTTGTTCTGGTGCATAAGATGGATTTACTACAGACAAGCAATCGGGAAGATGTGTTTGAAGCCACAATGAAGACTTTACGAGAACAGAGCCAGCCGTATGGGTTTGAGCTGACGGGGTTTGCAACGTCTATATGGGATGAAAGCTTGTACAAGGCTTGGAGTAGCATAGTATGCTCGCTGCTTCCCAATATGAAGCTATTCAATGAATATTTGGGCATTCTGACCAAGGTCAGTGACTCTAGAGAGGTGCTTTTGCTTGAAAAGACAACCTTTCTCGTCATTAGCCACTACTATGTGAGCGATGACAATGGAACTGTGACTTATAACCCGAACTTGGATCCGGCACGGTTCGAGAAGATTTCCACAATCATCAAGACGTACAAGCAGAGTTGTGCCAAGATGAGGGCTCAGTTCCAGTCCATTACTTTGGAAGCATCGCATTGTTCGGCGTACATCGAGACGTTGACGACGAATACTATTATTATGGTGGTTATGCCGCCGGGACGCAAGATCGACAGCGAGGGGCATGCGGTGCGGGCGAATATCCAGGCGAGTCGGACGTATTTCGAGAAGATCGAGTTGCTGGAGGGTTGATAATAGGGGAGCTGATGAACAAGCTGGAGGGAGAGCATAGCTGGAATTAAACAATAGGCATGGGCACATTGAGCTGTATTGAGCTATATTGGACTACAAGAACTATTGCATTGTATTACTTCATTGACCTCTGCTCATTCTCGTGTTTGTTATGTTAAGCACAATAACCTATATGCCATGCTATTCTCTATGCTCTGCCCTGCCCTCACTAGATCTCCCTCATTATGGAGATACAGATCAACACCACCACAACACAACACAACACAACACACAACACACAACATCATCTCTGTAACAAACAACAGCATCGCATTTCTCACCTCCTCTCCTCTCTCCCCCTCCCCTCTAATATCCCCTCGCCGATCCCCCATCTCCGCTGCACAGCCGTGCCCCGCCCCACGCCCCATACAATTCCCTCATAACTATAAATAAGGCCAATAATCATTACTTTTTCCGACCTTATCGCCAGTATATAAGCCGGCGATATCCCCCCGTATATCTCTCTCCATTTCTCCCTCCTTCCTCCTCCTCCTCCCCCGCCTGCTCTTCCCAACCTTATTCTCCCACTGCGTTCTTTTTTGAGCCTTCCGACCAAACGGCCTTTTATACCGGGAAACATCCCGCTAGCATCTTCTGAGCAATTGACTCGGATATTGTACGCTTTAGACACTCTGTAGCGCGCCCAGCCAATTGTACTGAAAGCGTGCGCCGTACAAACTGTGGGGAATCTGGCATCTCCACGCCTCATCTGGTGAGGAAATGCCGCTACAAACGGCCATGGAGCTCACGATGCGGTTTTTGATAGCGGTGGTTTTGTTATTTGGAAGCTCCTGGGGTCTGGAAATTCCTCTGGTGGAGCCTGGGTTTGACGTAGAGTTGGCTGGCTATGAGGCTGATTTGCCTGGATTCAACGCTGATCTGCCTGGATTTTACGCTGATTTGCATGCTGCAACGCCTGAAAACCGCCTTCCGCAGCCTTCAAGCACGATTCTGGCGACTTCTGCAGGCGAATTTGGTGCTTTTTCGTCCAAAATTGCCCCCAATGGTGGTCCTCCTTTCGAAACCTCCAGCCAGCCCTCTATCACCTCTTCCTTCAACCAGAACACCGTGCCGACCACAATGGCCGATTTGTACGAAAGAAACGTTGTTTTCGTGGGCTCAGACAACTCGACGTCCACTGCAAGGTCGTCTTTGAGCGCTATATCGGCCTCAAACTCCTCCAACAGCTCGGCCCCATACTACTCGATAACTACTACCAACACTAGCAACGGCGATCTCCGGTACTTGTATCTGATCTTCCTGGTTTTGGGCATTGTCATAATAGCCCTCATCATTAGAAGGTATGTGGTGAAGAAGAAGAGAGCTCAGCAGCATCGTCAAACCACACTTATACGCACAGGAGCACTACGAATGGACTTGCAACGAGCTCAAGGAAGCGCAGGCAATCTTGCAGCTGAAGGGCCTCAAATGACGCAGAGAAATGTTCAAAATCTATTCGATACCGACCCAGAAGGCATGGTGCCTCCTCCTTCATATCCGGAAGCTGCATGTTTGCCGGATTCAAATCTACCTATTTATAACGAGCTTCGTGAGCAGCCTGGCGAGAGTTCTAACTACGGAGCGCCAAGGTGTTAGGTACACGGACGTACGAAGCAAGACGTACGAAGCAAGACGTACGAAGCAAGACGTACGAAGCAAGAGCATACGAAGGACGTACGAAGCAGAACGTACAAAGCAAGACGTACAAAGGTGCAAAAGCACAAGGACGAAATACGCAAGAGCACACGAAAGACTATGCATAGAAACGAAAATTAAGAAGTTATTACGCTAGAGGCTTGTTCTGAGGAATAAGCCGTGAGATGAAGTATGACAGATGAAGTATGAAAGACGATGAGATAGACGATGAGGAATTTCATGTTCCAGGATGAAGCTGTCGAGTGTGAATCAGCTATTCAAGTGTGAATCGACTGTTCGAGCAACAATGTGAAAACAACAATGCCTTACAGAGATCATCTGTTCGTTGATGAATACCCAACGAAGAAACAGCTGTTTTGGCAACAATGGCTGGAATTAGCTCCGCAACGGCGAGACTCCCCGCTCGTTCAATCATGATGAACTCGTTCCGCATGATCACGCAGCTGTTCTCTTCAATGACCTTACCGTCACCTGCATTCCCAGCAGCTGAACGATTCAACTGCTCATACAGCTTTATATCTAATAATTCTTGAAGCATTCATATCACTCCCCTCACTTGCTCACTTTCCTCCTCCCAAAAAACGGCGTATGTCTCGACGATTTAGACGTCTCCGACCGAGGAGCCGGTGATTTATCTTCATCAACGTACATTTTCAGCAGAGGCGGACTGGAGTGTGCTGTAGACTGCCTGGACTCCTGTAAACGATGCTGAACCATTTGGAACTTATCCATGAGTTCACTCCACTTGACATCGACTTTATCCTTAGTAACAGCTCCATTGTTGACATTCACAGTAACAGGAGAATCTGTAGCTGTTGCTTTGCTGGGTAAATGCAGATATCCTATAGCAGAGACGCTGTTGAGCCTGTTTTTCAGCGTGTTGAAGGCTCCTGACTGAGGTAAAAGCATGAGTATTCCATACAGACACTTGTACAGATACGGATACTTCTCAGGTTCTAGCAGCTGTAGACGAAGTTGCGTGAAGACCGGGCTTTCAAGCAGTTGTACCAGCTTGTCGATCTGAACCAGAAGACCTACTGTTATTTCCAGCTCGACAATGATCTGTAAAACCACATATGCATGCTCATACGCTTGAGCAAGAAGACACAGCGACAGAGCTGCCACACTGTTATGGCACCAGCTTTTGAAAAGAGCTACAAACAGCGATAATCCATCCTTGTTGTTCAGTCGTCGTAGACGTACTCTGACATCGCTTAGTTCCGGTGCAGAGATCAGATTATTGTTGAGATTCTGGACCATGATAGATGCAAATTCCATATCGTCGTCCTTCTCCAGGATCTCCGCCAACGTTCGATATATTCGCTCGGGATTCAAACTAACGCAAAGTTGTCGAACAATGAGGTTTCCTCGAGTATCAAGAAGTCTTCTGTCTGTGCTGAAAAGCTTGAGCAAATTCACCATAAACACCGTGAAATACTCATCATTGGAGTTATAGCTGATCTGAGCCAGTAGCTGCAAGTCACGCTTAACAACGTCTTCACTGGG
Source organism: Casaregolazyma suthepensis (assembly GCA_030568895.1). NCBI lineage: Eukaryota > Fungi > Ascomycota > Dipodascomycetes > Dipodascales > Trichomonascaceae > Casaregolazyma > Casaregolazyma suthepensis. Next base: position 28,815 of record JAJMJB010000036.1, read on the forward strand.
ATCGCTCAGGGTCTTGAGTAGAGCTGGAAACGTCCCGTCGTTGATTGAAAGGACTTTGGTAGGCACCTTTTTATGCAACATAATAAGCCAGTCCAAAGCTGCACAACGGGTTTCCTCCTTCTCATTGAGAAAATGCAAAGTGAGAGAATTGACCACGGAGGAATAATCTAGACGATGCTGGTTGTCTGTATCGTCGGTTTCTTTCGAGTCATCAGGAAGCCCTAGAATGTACTCCAGCAGCTTGTCGTTGACCTTTTCCGCAAGATGATGCAGAGACTGGCCATCGTTTGCCATAGACGGAAGTAAAACCGCTAGGAATCTGGCAACATAGGGAAGTATGCTCTGAGGTGATACCGAGAGAATGGCCTCTATCCAAGTCAATACCATGACCTGTATATCCTCGGCCGACGAGTCCAGGTGAGAAATTAGAATCTCAATGATCATATCGTAGTTGATGAAAACGTCCTGCCCAGCAATGTAGACCGACTCGTCCTGGGACTCGTCGTCGTCCTTGTCGTCCTTCGCCGATCGCTCCGACTGCTCAGTTCCTTCAGCCGAGTCTGCAATAGAAGGCGTAATAACGCTCGATCCAGACACGGCACGTTTCCTGTCGAGAGACGTCCGTGGAGTGTCTTCCAGTGTCTTCTTGATGGAAGCCGAATGCGAGGCCACACGTTCTTTAATCTCGGAAATGCGCTTGATTTCCTCCAAAAGCCCGTCCAGCACGTTCTGCGTAGCTACCCTTATATCCCTATTTGGATCGTCCAGAAACGAAATGAGCCCGCCCAGAAAGGACGGCAAGTATGAGATCATCTCCAGGTACGGTATACTGTCCAGCAGGCTGATCCACGACACCAGGAACATACGCGCATACGGATTAATGACGTAAATACGCTCTTGCAACAGAGGAATAAACTTGGACGGCGAAAAAAGTAGCGTGTTCTGCTGCGGCTCCTTGAGAAGCGACGGCTTGGTGGGATCCGGCTCCTCGGCCACAGAACTCGGCACCTGGGGCTCGGACTTGCGGATAACCGACACGTACGTCGCCGCCTTCTCGGCCACAATGTCCTTGACGAGCCTGTCGAGCAAATCCGCGCCGTTTTTGACCGAAGTCTCGGAATCAGTCGTCAGCTTGCACAGAGCATCGAAAATCTCGTTGAAATACGCCAGAATCTCGCCCTTGGCCACCTTGGCAATGTTGTACAGACTCTCACACGCATAGTACCGCACCCGGGCGTCCTGGTCGCCAAAGCACGCCAGCACAGGGTGCACAATGTCGTCGAGAAACTGCGGGACCTCGTTGGGTCCAAGCGCTATTGCAGCGGCCGCCAGCCCTATGAGACCGCCGTTTCGAGCATTGGGATGGTGAACAGCGTACGCGAAATCCCTGCACAACTGCTCGATGATTTCCCTGATTTTGTCGCGGTTGTTTTCGGCCAGATAATCGCGGATGGACTGCTCGAGCTCCAAAGCCGCTAATTTCCGCTTATCGTAGAGCCTATCAGACAGGCCTTTCTGGATATCTTTGTCTGAGGGATTAGTAGACTGTAGGAAAGATTATAGGGGAATTGAACGGTTTACATACCCATTGTGGTGAAGATAAAGAGCGTAGTTATGGCTTAAGATGGAGGAGATAAATAAAAGGGGTGTCACGTGGGATATCACGTGAAATACTCAGCATAATTTGGTATGTTTTATTGTATTTTTTGATATTTTTTCTTGTATTTATTTGTTTGATTTGTGTTTGATTGTGCTATGTTATAGTATGTAGTCGTTCTTGTGGATATATCACTTAGCCGTTGCTCTGCTTAGTGGTTATATCTCAAATAGCTTAAGAAAAATGTATAAAAATTTTAAGTAATTTAGGCGATTGATGTAAAGCAAATATTAACTACATTTAAGTTTTATGTAAAATTGCCTAAAACTTTTCCTTAAATACAATTGCTTGTATATATCTTATTTAGTCGACTATGCTACTGATTTCAACAGCAGTACTGTATAATACTCAGCACAATAGAATTCGGTAATATTTCAATAACAATTTCTGCTATATTCAGTATGTATATTATAGATATAAAGAAATAACCCTATTACTACTTCTGTGGTCAAGAATCACCAACCTAATGGTCCATTGTGCGCCTCATAAGCTGAAAAAACACCTATCTACGAGAATAACTTTAAAAAATAAATATACCAAATTGAGCAATAGAAAAAAACTAAAATAAGTTTTATATTTTGTAGTTTATTAGAGAATTTTCTCCGGGTCGACCAGTCGCTGCGACACAGACCCTGTAACGCCTATATAGTTCTCATCCGCAAAAGATATTCTTGCTACTAATAAACCAAAATTGAGCTTCTCATTTTTATATATTATTTCATATTTCCATCATTCTTTGAGACGTACTAACTGAATCTATCTGCACCCTGTCGTCGGCTGCCAAATATGGAAATATCCTAATAGCCAATAAACTAAATCTAAACCTACACTTTTTTCTTTCCAGTTTCATCTTCTCACCTATACTCGCATCTACACTCTATCTAAAAATTCTTGTGTTCTATCAGAATCACCTAGTTTAAAGCATACTTGAGACATGCATTATTTGCGCTACTGCACGCAGTGCTCATGCACTTAACTAAACATTGCACAAAAGTTTCCGCTTGTTTTACCGATACTATTTCTTATTCGAGATCCGCAATTGTGTTCGTGGGGAAATCAAAGCCATGGAGTAATAGTCTGTTGGCAAAGCACATAAGTCTTTAATAAATGCCGGTAGCTTAAAGCAGCTAAAACTACTTTAAACCTCATTTGAAGGCAATTTTATTTTTTTTTTGTCGAATTCCCGCTATTTTTTGTCCGTGTGAATTGTGAAATCTGCACGATTAAATGTATGCCATGGCTGTGGGTGGCCCCACAATATAAGCTCAGAGACTTGTAGATGTAGAAAAAATAGTTTTTAACCTTCTTTCATCATTTCTAAGGTATATATATCAGTCCAATTATGACTTTTACTCCTCACCCCATAAGTTCTTGATTCTTTCTCAATACAATCGATGTCTGGAAACAATTCAAATACCGGTGGCATGAATCCCCACACTGCCAATGTCGTTAGTAGCTACAAAGCTATTCATGGCGAAAGACCAGAGAAGAGTTCTGTGGGTCGCCAGCTCATGAAGGATACTGGATGTTGGAGTAAGTCGAGCTCGAAGGGCGCAGCGAATGCTCATCGATAACTGGAAAGCAACTCATGGAGAAAGGCCAGAGAAATCAGCTGAGGGTCGAGAATACTTGAAGCAAAAGGGTATTTGGAATTAAGACTATCGAGTCCTGAGTAGTACGCCTAGCATAAGGTTAGATATGTTCATGTTCAACACATTTGAATCTAATATACGTATATGGAATTATTATATTTTGTAGAAATATCATTCTTTTTTTTATGTCAATTTCGAAGAGAAATAACAAGTAACAAGTAAGAATGCCTGTCACCTAGTAGACGAACATAGCACAAGATGCATCTACTTCACTAGAAATCAATAAAAACGTTCCAAATAACTCAATTGACTTAAATCTCAACAATTGAAACATTTAAACCAAATTTTCCACTAAAACCCGGCCGATTCGCCGCTTTCGCCCTACGCCGCGATTACGTAACCGTCATCAATCATCTAATCGTCTGTGATCTCGTGCAAAATCACGTTGAAACTTGCATAAAACTTGCATATCGGTACAAAAGGAATTGGAAAAAATAATCGAAAAAGTAATAATTGAAGCAATGTGATTTTCTGATAACGGTACAACCAAGAGAAATTGGCTTTTTCACATTTATCAGGGGCAAGTACTAGGGCCTTGAGCCTCAATATCTCCAGCCTCTACTTCTTTAAAGGGTTCTAAACGGTTTTAAACGGTTTCTAGTTGAAATCTCTGACATTTAAATATCCCCTTTTGGAAGTCTTCTTTGAAATCATTCACCCCGGTGATGGCGTAATTAGCTCGACAAACATTGGATCGATCGTTTATTCCCGCAACGCTTATACCCACTAGGAAAAGAATCCCGCCGTATTACACATGCGAGGATTTTTGCATATAAAAGACGGCTCTTGTCGTTGCAAAGGAGTACTTTGACCAATGGCTTCTGTACAAAAGGACGACTACATAGAGACCATCATCCGAGAGGACTCCCTGAACTCGGCATCAGATAATATATTTGAAGACGAGCATGTCGCCGAGTATTACCGAGAAAAATACTTTGCATGCAACTATGAAGGTCGGCATCACTTTGATCCGCAGTTGACGTGGACCAAGGACGAGGAACGCAAGCTGTTGAGAAAGACCGAGTGGAGAGTGACTGCACTCGCCTTTTTTCTCTTCTTTGCTCTCGACGTGGACCGTGGAAATCTCTCCAATGCGCTATCGGACAACATGCTCAATGATCTGAACATGACGACCGATGATCTGAACCTCGGCAGGACGATCAACTTGATCTTCTTCTCCTGCGCCGAAATACCGTCCCAGCTCATCTCCAAAAAGATCGGATGTGATGTGTGGATTCCGATGCAAATGACGTTGTGGTCAATTGTAGCCGTCTGCCAGGCGGCTTTGACCAATCGGGCTGGGTTTCTGGTAACCCGAGCACTTCTAGGAATGCTTCAAGGCGGATTCATTGCCGATGTCAACTTGTGGCTTTCTTATTTCTATACTAGTAAAGAACTTCCTATGAGAATTACTATCTTCTATATAGCCAACCCACTGACGTCGGCTGTATGTTCGCTCTTGGGTTATGCGATTCTTCACTTGGAAGGAAAAGGTGGACTTCAGGGATGGAAATGGCTTTTCTTGCTGGAAGGCCTCTTCACCTTGCTAGTAGGTATATGGGCCTTCTTCGTCATGGTTCCTTCTGCAGTTCAAACCAAAGGGATATTCAACAAGAAAGGTTGGTACACAGAACGAGAAGAAAAGATCATGGTCAATCGAATCTTACGAGATGATCCCTCTAAGGGAGACATGAACAATCGGCAGGCATTGGGTCTCAAGTTGCTGTTCAAAGCCGTCTTTGACTGGGATATTCTGCCTATTTATCTTGTACGACTTCTAGGTGACATTGGTACTGCACCAGTAGGAAATTATTTCACCCTTCTGCTGCGTCAAATGGGCTTCAGTACCTTCAACACGAATCTGCTGTCTATTCCGCCAAGTATCCTGTCGATCATAACAATGGTTGCGCTGACGTGGTTCGCTGATAGATTCCGCAACGGCAACGCTATTGGTAATTACATTCAAAGTCTCTGGTGCATTCCTCTCCTTGCTGTTCTCAGGTACTGGCCAGGTGCTCAATTGAACGGCAATGGAAACCTCTGGGCAACATATGCCATTCTAGTCCTCGCGCAGGGATATCCTTGTGCAGAACCAATCACAATTACCTGGACATCGGTCAATGCCAATTCTGTCGGCACTAGAGCGGTCTCTGCGGCTGTGGTGAACATTTTCTCGCAAATGGCAGGAATTATCTCTAATAATATCTATCGATCCAACGATGCACCGCTATATCATCGTGGAAATTTCCAGCTACTGATGATTGCAATTGGGCAAATTGGTCTCATTACTGCGACGGTGATTTACTACAGGTGGAGAAACCACAGGCGAGAGAAGGAATGGTCGAAGCTGGAACCGGAAGAGCAGGTGCAGTACCTCAACGACCACAAGTACGGAGGTAACAAAAGATTGGATTTCAGGTTTTCTTATTGATAGTGCATGGGAGTTTTAGGTGGATCTTGGGATGCGTGGTGTGTAGATTATAGATTTACAGTAAAGGTGTGTGTGGTGTGGTTGCAGGTGTGGTAGTAGGTATGATTGTATGTGTGAAAATAGGTATTTTCGAGTATGCTATGAGATTTAAGAGAGTCATATGAGATTTTAGCTCGGTATTTGAAGTGTTAGGAAGGTCGCAGGAATACAATGGACGCAGCCGCACAAACAATGGGGAGAGTGAGAGTGTGGATAGGAGGCGTTAATTTGGAGTTGAGTGTGAATTTGGTGTATATATTGGTTGAATTTGGGGTTTATGTGAAAAAGAAGTACTTTCAGAAATAATGCTCTTTAGTACGTGCTGATATGTGAGTTCTAGAGATAAAAACAATAGACAATTAATGTGATAATATTCTCAGTAATTTAAAGAAAAAGAGAATTTCTTTGACAGGAATAAAAATAACATCCATAATATATTATATTTAATTAAATAATTCATATTTTCGTTAACTTTTTTTGTTCAAATTTTCAACCTCCTTGAAAAAGTGTCTTGACATCGTATACTATGACAGGCAATTAACTTGTCTACAATACGACAACGCGACAAAACTCAGGATATTTCTACTCAAAAAACCTACCATTCTATTCCATATCTCTATCAACCTACCTAAACCAAAAATCAATCCAAAATATTGTCCATAACCCCCCTTTCTACCGCCTTTTCAACCTCAGCCTTACTTTCGCTTACCTAACCAACATGAAATTCAAATCACCAGCCAGCTAGATCAACTCTCCCTCCTACCAACCACACCAAATGGACAGCCAATTCTCCGTCCCAATGAGTGGAACACCCACGGTCGTCAATGTCACTCCTAACGGAAGACACCGTAAATTGCTCGACCGACTATCGGGTTTTGGCTCCAATCCCAGCAGCGGCAGCGTTCCTCAGGCTGACGCCCCGCCTGCAGACCCGCTTTCCGTCAACCACCCGCCGATTTCCCGGTCAAACAGCAGCATGAAGCAGCAGAAACAGACGGCGACCGGGCGTTCATCGCCGCACGACATGTTACCGGCAGCAGTGGCCAATCCTTTGGCTGCTTATAAACTACGTAAGGACAAAAGCCGCAACAAAGTGCTCGACAAGTACGAGATTCAGGGGTATATTGCTGCAGGAACCTATGGACGTGTATATAAGGCCAAGACGAAGACCGGGGAGGAGCGGATATGCGCCATCAAGAAGTTCAAGGGCGATAAGGAGGGTGAAGTCACGCACTATACGGGCATCAGCCAGTCTGCGTGCCGAGAAATGGCCCTGTGCAGAGAACTACACAACAAGAACATCACAGAGCTCGTGGAGATCATCCTGGAAGACAAGTCGATCTACATGGTGTTTGATTTCGCCGAGCATGACTTGCTGCAGATCATCCACTACCACAGCCATCCTGATCGCAAAGCCATTCCCGACAGCACCATAAAGTCGGTTCTTTGGCAGCTGCTGGACGGCGTGAACTTCCTGCATCAAAACTGGGTCCTGCATCGTGATCTCAAGCCCGCTAATATCATGGTTACTAGTGGAGGAGTCGTGAAGATCGGCGACTTGGGGCTGGCCAGGATCTTCAGTGATCCTCTGCAATCGCTCTATGCTGGCGACAAAGTAGTCGTCACGATCTGGTACCGGGCCCCGGAGCTTCTTCTGGGCGCTCGTCATTACACTGCAGCCATTGATTTGTGGGCTGTAGGCTGCATTTTTGCCGAGCTCCTTTCGCTACGGCCCATCTTCAAGGGAGAAGAGGCCAAAATGGACAACAAAAAGAACATTCCGTTCCAGAAGAACCAGATCCAGAAGGTGCTGGAGATACTGGGAACGCCTACAGTGGAAACTTGGCCTTCTATTACTCGATACCCTGAGTATCATTCGCTACAGAGCATGAAGGTATATCCTCCGAATCTCCAGCCTTGGTACAAAACAATGAACGGGACGAGCCAGAAGGGCTTCCAACTGCTATCGTCCTTGTTCGAATACGACCCTGCTAAACGATCTACAGCTTCTACGGCACTACAGCATCCCTTTTTCACCGAGGCTCCACGCGTGACGGCCAACGTGTTTGAAGGACAGAACTTTGCATATCCTCCACGACGAATTTCCAACGAGGACAACGATATTAAGGCTACGAGTTTCCCGGTGGCTAAGCGGACGGCGACGCTGGTGGACGAGGTGAAGAAGAAGCAGAAGGTGGGTTAGTGACGGAGAAGACGGAGATTGGAACGCAGAGAAGGCAAAAGGAGTGTCCAAACGGCAGTTATCCAAACGGCGTTACGCCCTGATAAGAACCACAAGGCTATTGCCCAGCTGTCCCGTTCATCGGTTTATCCGTTCCACTAAACGGCCTCTTCTCGAAGCTGTTCCGCCAAACAATGCATGCAATGATGTCATTTCCGACGGCTCCACATTGTTTCAATTCCGAATCCATATCGGAAATAACCCAAATCATTCCGAGTTGGGCCACCCGGTCACGTGCCGGCTCCAAATGGCATGATTATCTAGGCCTGTGTCTAGATTCAAACAAGTGATAACGCATAAGAATGCCTTATGAGGACTTGTCTAGAACATGTCGCCTTTTTTTTTATGCGAGCCCAAATAATTTTTCCGCAATCACCCCGCTATCAAGGAGGGGCAAAAAAACGCGTCCTTGGCAAAAACATATCCTTTACGGCTGAAAAGATGCAACAAATGTTACAAGTCTTCTCTTAATGTGGGGGGCCCTGTGGAGAAAAAATTGTATCAAAAACCGCTCAGTTACCAGGAAAAAAAGTAACCATCCCTGCAAACAAAAGGCACGGACGGTTCCGAAAACCACCGTACAGCAGTATCATAAGGAACCCTTTTTTGAGATGGACAATGCCCACCAGTATTGAGGCCCGCCCGCCCGCCAAACACGGCATCCCAAGTGCGACATTGCAACGTTCCTGGAAGTGGGGATTAAGATATAGAGTTAAGATCTACACTCAAACCCAAAATTCCAACATTAATGGCGCTATAGATAGCAGGGTTTGAGAGGAGATTACGTCATAAGCCGGCCTTGGGGTTGCCTAAACTAGAAATCCCTTAGGCTCGGATGACCCGATTGGGCAGCAGCCCCTACCCTGTATTTTTTCCGTTTGTTAACCCCAACTTTGAGCGTATAGTTAATAACTTATACGAGCCATTATTGTAAAGAATCAAAGTTTATAGTGTAATATGAGCAAAAGAAAAAAAGCCACGAACAAGCAGAAACTGAAGCCTGCTCTACACTAGTTTTTTTTCCTGAGTGCAGCCCGTTTGTTAAGCCGTCCTCTATTGTCTTCCTCACCACACTTCCTGATTTGGACTGTGGAGTAGGTGATATCATAAAACACATATTTTGACCGCCAAATGAGGATTCAAGGGACCGCGTATATATATACCCGAACCTAACCTCTGCTCTGCAATTGTCCATTATGTTTGGAAGAGGAACCACCAAGTACTTCGGACTCAGGGGGCAGGCTCTGCACCGAGCCATAGGATACCTAGGAGGAACTGGCTTTCTGCTCTTCGGTTATGATCAAGGCAACATGGGAGGTCTTTTGACGCTGCCCAACTTTTTGCAGCATTTTCCTCAGGCCAACGGGGACACGACGCACGGGTCCATAGTCCAAGGTGCGACCATCTCCATATATGAAATCGGCTGCATGATGGGGGCCATTCTGGTCACGTTTATTGGCGACAAGTTCGGCCGCCGAAAAATGATCTTTGTCGGCGCCATCATCATGTCCATTGGAGCCATTTTGCAGGCGTCGTCGTTTGAAATTGGCCAAATGATCGCCGGTCGAATCATCGCCGGAATAGGCAACGGCATGAACACGGCCACAGTCCCGACATACCAGTCTGAATGCGCAAAGGCCGAAGTCAGAGGAAAACTGGTAATGACTGCTGGTGCTCTCATCACTGGAGGCATCTGCCTGTCGTACTGGATCGACTTTGCCTTCTACTTCATCCACTGGAGCGAAGTCCAATGGCGATTCCCAATTGCCTTTCAAATCGTCTTTGCTCTTATTCTCATTGCCACCGTGCTCGACATGCCCGAGTCTCCTAGATGGCTAATCAGGCAGGGCAGGGTCGAGGAGGCCTGTGAGGTGTTTGCAGCCTTTAGAGACACCACGCCTGACGACCCAGAGATCAACGCCGAGGTCAACGAGGTGCTTTACGCCATAGAGAGCGACGACAAGTCCAAGGGAGGCATGAGGGCCATTTTCACCATGGGAACTGAGAAGCATTTCCACCGGCTCGTGCTGGCCTTCTGGAACCAGGCTTTCCAGCAGATATCGGGAATTAACCTCATCACCTACTATGCAGCCACCATTTATCAAACCAATCTGCACTTCGACGACATGAAGGCAAGATTGCTGGCTGCTTGCAACGGAACTGAGTATTTCCTGGCCTCGTGGGTTGCATTTTACACCATTGAGCGAGTCGGCCGGCGAAACCTCATGCTTTTCGGCGCTGCTGGACAATCTGGAACAATGGCTATTCTCGCAGGTACTGTATACGCAGCCCACAGTATCCCGGGAAGCCATGCTGGTGTTGCTGCTGCAGTTTTCCTCTTTGTCTTCAATACCTTCTTTGCCATTGGCTGGCTCGGCATGACCTGGCTATATCCAGCCGAAATCATGTCTCTGCAAGTCCGTGCCAAGGGTAACGGTATTTCCACAGCTTCCAATTGGGTCTTCAACTTCATGGTGGTTATGGTCACTCCGGTAGCCTTCTCCACCATTGACTACAACACCTATACAGTGTTCGCGGTCCTGAACGCCTTCATATTCGTCGTCACGTTCATCTTCTACCCCGAGACAGCTGGCAGAACTCTGGAAGATATCGACCACATCTTTGCAAACTCCAATCCCAAGACACCGTGGGACGTGGTTCGTATCGCTAAGACTCTGCCCAAGAGAAACGTTCCTCTTCGACGCTCAGAAACCGACCCCAAGGCTCAATCGCAGCATTTGGATGCTCCAATGGTGGAAAAGCCCGGCGAGTTTTCTGCACAAGCATCCCACATTGAAACACCAAAGGAAGGATCGGCCGACGACGTATAGCTGTATGATTAGCTTTGTAGACCCCTAGCACGAGTTTTGTTGTTTATTCTGGTATAAATGAATCGAATTGGGTAACGGATTAGTTGAGGTTCAGGTTGGCGCTGATATTGGCGACGATTTCGCGCGTGCTGAGACCGGGGGTCGTTAGGTGGTAGTTTTGTCCGGCCAAATAGAAGCGCTCGTCAGGAGAAAGTGAAGATGCGAAATTTTTGTAACCAGAATAAGAGTAACCAAAGGAAGGAAGAGTGTAATCAGCTGAATGAGCCGTGACGATCTTCTCTATGAAGGGAGTTCGTAGAGCTCGTGCTGTTCTCCCCGATATAAGCTCAGTCATTATAGTAGGAATATTGCTTCGATCTTCAATAGTTTTCGATAGAAATTGACCGGCATTGGACTCCTTGGCCGTGACAAACAGCGTCCCCATCTGAACGGCAGCAGCACCCCGTCGCAAGAACTCGGCAGCCGAATCTCCATCGACAATTCCACCAGCCGGAATGAGGAGCGGAAAGTCTTGATTTTCTGGCTCGAGAAGCGAAATTTGCCGAAACAGAGAGTCGGTGGACAGATTCTCATCTAGCAGCGTCGAAACCAGGTAGTTTCCTCGATGACCACCGGCCTCGTAGCCCTGACAAACCAGGCCGTCGACCCCAGCAGCTTTCAGGTGCAGAGCTTCTTGTACCGAGGTGGCGGACGCAAGGACGAGAATTCCGCCGGCCTGAAGCGTTTGGACGGTCTGAAGCGAGGGAATTCCGAAATGGAAGGAAACAACGCCGATTTTTTCGTCGCACAGACGTCGAACAAACGCCCGGCATTCATTCTCATGAAGATGCTCGAATTCCAGAAAAGACGTGCTTCCTTTGGCGAATTCAGGCACCAATTGCTTGAGTTGTGCCTCAGTGAGGCCCGTAGCCGCCGAGTAGAGCCTGTACCAATGAGAAACCTTGATTGAATCGGGCGCAACTTGAGATTTATAGTCATGACAAAAGAAATTGAGATTAACCTTGGAATTGGGCCCGGCTAGGCGCCGGAATTCGGCAATCTGATCAAATACCGGCTCGGTATGGCTAGTTAGATCATGAATGGCCATCGGAAGAGATCCGAGGCCGCCTGATTTGGCGACCTCAGCAGCCATTTTGACGGTGGAAATTCCAGCCATAGGCGCTTGTATTATGGGGAGCTTGAGGTTCAATTTGTGTAGAAATTCGTTATATTTGGGCATTGTTAAGAAGGAAAGAAGGGAGAGAAGGGTTTGTCGATGGTATAGGCGGGAGGGCACGTGACTTACCCCATAGATCGGCCGGGGGGTAATGAGGCATTATTGAGACAATTGGGGTTTATTTGGCTTGGGGAGAGTATGAGAGGTTTATTAGGGTGGTTTACTATAAAGGATGGGTGCTAGTTTTTTGTAATGTTATGTTGTAGGCTAAAAGTTGTAGATTAGAGCTGATAGAGTATTGACTCGGTAGTATTAAGAGACGAACAACTATGAAATGCACTTGAGATTTTTTTAGTTTATTTTTATTTATTTTTACTGTCTTCTTGTATATAAATATAAAGTAACACTATTTACAAATTCTAGGCTAGAAATACGCTGTATATAACGTTGTTTTGCTCCTAAGCCTATGTTCTAAGTTAACGTTCTAATTCTACACTAAGTTCACACCAACAAGGTTAACAAGAAGAGCCAACTAAGTTTGCAAACAAGCGATATTAAGAAGAATAAATTAATAAATAGGGAGAAAATGCCGCATATAATTCAACAAAATCAAAAAAGCAAAAAAAAGGCAATAAAAAATTTTAAGACTAACAAGCCAGTAAGCTCTTAGAACTAGAACTAAGAACCCAGAACTAAGAACCCCTAGAACACACTTGTCTCAACGCCTGGAAACCAACAAAACAAATATAACAATATCCACCTAAATACATAATCACCGTCTCAAACCAATATCCACAATCCAAAATAACCCCATCCCCATAACCCACCAAACCTCCTTAATTTCCTCCCTGATGACGTAAGGCCCATTTAATCCTCCACCCATAAACAACATCAATCTACACATCACTTTTGCACCCACCAGGAACCATGAGTGATCTAGATGACGCGGTCAATCAGGTGATTGCATTCAACGAGTGGAATACTCCGGAGTAAGTAGGGTAATGGAATTGAATATACGCTCTCTAACCTCTAGATCCTCGGACTTTCCCGACATCGAACTGGGTTTCTCCAACCTCAAACTCGACAATAACTCCTCCGATGAGCATATGGACATCTCGCTGGGCCATCGTTCCAGGTCCAAGGTCGAGCCTCTGGACGAGGGCTTGAAGGAAACAGGGTACTTGGAACCGACGACTGGACTGCGTTTCTATGGAACTCACATTCTCAAGCAGAGAGTTCCTGCAATTGTCACTAGCCAGGAGCAGATTCCTCCTGCTCCGGTCGGCTTCAAGCTGGATTTCAAGTCAATTAAGCTGGATCAACTGGTGTTCAGGAAACAGACCATTGCCGACGATATCATGAGAATCCAGGAAGCTCTCAAGATCTTTGGTGTTCCATATCGTCTGTGGGGCGTCTATGCCTACTTCCTGGTCGGACAGCATGCTCAGATACACATCATGAAGATCCGCCAGGTCTATAGAAACCCGTCGTGGGTCCTGATTTGCCGACATCTGCTTGCGTGGGCTTCGCGAAAGACTAAGTCCAAAAGACGGTATGGGTACCTGCGTGGACCTCGATATTAGCATTTGGTGCACGTTTGGTGGACACTGAATGGTATTTAAGTATTGCCTTGGCTTTTGACTATAAGAGTGGAATTATATGACATAAGATTGATATATAGGATATACAAATAAGACATTGAATGGGATAGGAGAGAGATGAGACATTGAATGGGATAGGGAGTATAGGGACCAGATAAGATATGCGGGATAAGGACCAGATAAGACGTTGAATGGGATATGCAGAGGTTTGGCTGACCCGTATGCCCATTGAGTGATTCTTTACCACGAGTTATTCAGCCCCACAGACCATTTTATACCTATCCAATACCGTATATAACACGAAAACAACCATATTTCCACATCTAACTCACTCTTATCCATTTAATCGCCAATCTAATCCCAAACCCATCACGTGACCCTAGCTGTCCTCTTATCGTTCCGAGCTCCTCTCCCAACGGGTTTTAGCAGTGTTGACCGAGTGGTTAAGGTGGGAGACTTAAGATCTCCTGGTCGTGAGACCGCGCGCGTTCGATTCGCGTACACTGCAATATTCTTTTTGTAAATTTTATCCATGTAGACAATAGAAACGTTTTCTCAAAGTTATCTCTGCTTAAATGTTAGTTGCTTTTGCTCTTCCAGAACCCTTCCAACCTCATACATCATGGCATCTGTAAGTCATCACCAGGACAAATCCCAGCGATATATACTAATATTAGACCAATTGGATAGAAAATCCCATAATGTTTGTTCGTAATCTCCCGTATGACTCCAATTCCGACGAACTTTACGACCTGTTCGGCAAGTTCGGTGCTATAAGGTAGGTAGATCAAAGCATCTCCGTAGACATTCGCTCACATCTCAGGCAAATTCGCCTTGGAAACTCCGACGATACCAAGGGATCCGCCTATGTAGTGTACGAAGAAGCGGCGGACTGTCGTGAGGCTTTAGATAAGCTGAGCGGGTTCAACTTTAAAGGCCGTTACCTGGTGGTTCTAGCTCATAGTATAGAGAAAATGAGAGTAGCAGAGCAAGATATAGAGGCTCGTAAGGAGCAGCTGCAGAAGCTGAAGCAGCAGAACGACATTGAGTAGTAATGATATGATATGAAGTGTAATTTGTCGCCCCGCAGATCTTTCCTTCTTACCATCCACTTGCCATGGTTGCACCTCAACGAGACGAGCGCGAGAGCCAGAAGGTGAGTTGTACAAGTAGATACGTAGAGTAGCATTCGTAGATCCTGCCGTACTGACTAGCTAGACGCTGTATATATGGAACCGTAGCAAAGACCAGCCCAGATCCAACGCCCGAGGCCGAAAACCCAAGTCCAAACCAGTCGTAGAATCGAACCCGCTTCCTGCTCTCATGGGCGGCAACGAGCCCCAGAAGTACGTGGATTTGCGCTGGAAGCTGTACCGGGATCATTGGGCGCGTATTCAGACCTACATAGACGTGCTACTGAAGACGACCCATTCCCATGTCGTCGAGGGAATTGTGTCTTTTGTACACCAGGAATGGGATTGTGACCCCGATGCTCAAATATCTACTGCAATTGTGCTGCCTGGGTCCAATATTGCCAACCGTTTGCGTCTACTTTCACATATCTACGGGCGCCTAGACGACGAAACTGGTGTCCATTTGGTCACGCTCAACTCCAAGGAATGCCCGAATCTCAAGGTAGCGCTCAAGATCATTGTAGCTCATATTACCGAGGGAAAAAGAGGGTTTCCTACTGTCAAACAGGAGATGCTGGAGGAAGATGAGCTTCATTTCGATCGTCGCTTGAGATACGACCTGGATATTCTCGCTGAATGGTGCCGAGCACAAAATAAGGCCCCCGGGGACGCTTTGAGGCGCAGAATCGTCATTTCTATCAGTGATACCGACTCGTTTGACATTGGTATTCTGACGTCCTTGATCAAGATGCTGCAGTCCTACATTGATCAGATCCCAATCAAGCTCATTCTCAGCGTTTCGACGTCCCTAGACATCTTCGAGGGCAAGTTGCCGCGCTCCTTGGTGAGAATGATCAAAGGAAGAGCCTTTTGTGCTGAGGTTAAAAACAGCCTGGCTCGGCTTCTGGACTCTACAATGTTCCACGATCGCTCTTTTCTAATAGGACCGAGAGTTCTGGAAACGCTGGATACGAGACAAAAACAAGCTTTGGACAGCATGGATACGGCTGTGGCAGCTCTGAAGAATATCCTCATGGCATATTACTTCTCCAATCCCTTCTCGATACTTGAGCTGAAGCAGGGTTCCAAGGTACAGGAACTCATGGACAAGTCACATATTACGGCTCTGAGAATGATGCCTTCTTTTAAAAGACTTGTGGAAGGTCTTCTACAACAGAATGTCAAGGACGAGGTCCGTCAGCTCATGTCGGACGACGCTTTTCTACTTAAAACAGCACAGAAATCTGCCGAACAGTTTTCGCAATATGCAGCGACTATATTTGAAATTGTGGATGTTATTTGGAGTCTAGAAGGACCCGAAAGGACCAAATCACGACTGGACATATATCTGGACAGGATTACAGGAAACGCAGACCAGAAGTTGACAATAAACCTTCAGCAAGCGGATCTGGAGATCGAATTGACAAATCTCGCGAATTCTGGTAACAAATTTGCTTCTCAGTTGGTCGGAAAGTCTCAAGCTCAGATTCAGGAGGAGTTCCGCAAACTATCCCCAGAGCACTACAAGCAATGCCTCTTCCACGAGTTTTATATGAGTGACAATGTAACGTGGATCGAGAGTGTATTTTCGCCGACCTTCAGACCGGCAATTGAGCTTGCACTATCGGAACCGTCGCATTACTGGGGAAAAGACCACGCTAAGCCTCATATCTGTACACTGTACCAAATGTGCCGAGAAAGCGGAGTTTACATCAACATATACGACTACTACACGGCCTTCAAGCAGTCAATAGGCAGCACTGACGATGAGCAGACCTTGGCATGGTTTCTTAGCGGGGTATGTGAGCTGAAATTGCTGGGTGTTCTGAGAGACTGCAAGAGGAAGTTTGAATGCGTGGAAAAGATCGCATGGAAGGGGCTATAAATGGCAGGCTTTCAGTCCAAGAAGAGTTTAAAATGGCATACTTCAAGTTAAATGGCAAACTCAAGTCTAGAAGATTCGTTTAAAATCGATTTCTATCCACAACGATAATGATATGACATGTGACAGATGCGAAACTCACATCAGGTGGGCCGTGGCCCGTTTTAGTTTTTAGAAGTACGTGTGCTCTTCTTTTTCGGGGACTCCTGCTTCTTCTCTGGAACTGCCGGCTTTGCCTTTTCAGGGACAGGTGTTGTTGATGCAACGGTAGAAGCCTCGGATTTCGACCCGATCTTCAGGTCCACCTTACACAAGAAGAGCACGAAAATGAACACAGCAGCAAACTTGGCGGCCATAGACAGCGGTTTACGTAAGCTGTCGAAGGTCGTGTATGTGTAGGAGACAAAAATGAAGCCGCCTCGGTGAGAATCCACCAGGTTTCGGTACTTCAGGTTGGCCGTGGGCCTGCCCACAGTATCGAGATAGCTATAGGTCTTGGAGTACTCGACGGGGGTTCCACCGGGAGGCAGGACTTCTACGTTCTGTGCTCCTTCAGGAAGAATGATGTTGATTTCGGCCTCCTCGTACGAGACGTCAAAGGGCCCATCCAGGAACGGGAGTTTGAGCAGAAACTGGTCCTTCTGCACCTCCTTGATGAGCTGCGATGCGTCGTTAGTCCAGCCAATAGTGAAATTGTACCCCCAACCGCCAAATATAGGGTATCGAGGCTTGAGCTGAAGCTGGGTCGCCTCGTCCGTCTGGTCACCGATCTGCGACGTCGACACGTTTCCAACCAGGTCAACAAAGTATATATCGCGCGACTTTGGAGGCAGCAGAATGACGAGGTCTTTGAGAGCTGCCGTGTTCAAGTTGGACTCGCCAAAAGAACGCATAAAGTCGATTCGAGCAAACCCGTTCTTGATCTTGGTTCCCAGGTTCTTCAGCCAGTACGTCTCGTCGAACGACACACTGGAGCCCCAGTGGGAAATCCACACGTCTCTGACGAGCTTGCTCACCTTGGGAATCGGGTAGTCGAACTCGTACCTGTAGACCAGGGGACGGTACGAGAAGGGCTGGACGTCGAAGTACGGGCCCCACGTGGCCACCTCGCCGTCAAACTCGTACACGTCGCTGTCCTCCTTGCTGAGCTCCTCGACGTTGCCCAGTCTGGTTTTCAGGCGAGTGATCATGGTGTCGATAGGATAGGCAGAGGCGGCGTATTTGGAGCCATTGAACAGCAGAAACTGCTTCTCGCTCTGCAGAGCCACTTCCGGGTACGGCACGACGGAGTCCACGAGGGCCTGGGCAGTGATGAGATCAAGCTGCTGGCCGGGTTCCAGCGGCGAGGGAAGCAGGAATCGGTAGTACAGCAGGCCGTGTTCCTCGTCGTAATAGTCGGTATTCTCCTCAATTCGGATAATGGTATCGGTAGACGGCGACTGGGCCTCGACGATAGACGTACGGACGAAATCATCCTCAGATACAGCAAAGAAGTAGTCGGTTTGAGCTTCCTCAGCAATGTTCTTGATGGTCAGAGCGCAGCTTCGGCGCACGTAGCCGCCCGACACGTCCAGGCTCTGGGAGTACGCCGAGTTCTCAAACACGGGCGGCGGAGTGAATGCAGCGGCCGCGCACGCCAGTCCAATGAGGGGCGCCAAACGGGGGATTCTCATGGGATCTTGCAGTTAGAGTTTGAAATCTGTGGGAATGAGGTGTTCAAAAGGGAAGGCCGTTACGTAATGGTCCCAACCACGGCGCGGCGTCAAGCAAAAATGTTGGAAGTTTACGAGGTTTGAAGTTACGAGGTGGCTTTGGTTTTGCACGAGAGGTTTGAAGTTACGATCGGTTTTGGTTACAATCGGTGGCTTGAGGTTACGATCTGTTACTCCCCCAACTGACCCCCCCCCCCATGGCTTCCCGCTCCGCTCTGGCCAGCCCCACCCGCTCAGACAACCTCACCGTGTACAACCCCGGCCATGACAGCTCGGAAGAGGACCTGTTTGAGCCCTCTCTGCCGGCCAAGACGCCCGTCAAGAACTCGCCCACCAAGCGCGAGGTGGATCGTATTCGCCAGGAGACGCGCTCTACCGAGCTGCAACCGCGCGACATCGAGCTATTATATCTAGCATGCACTGCAGCTGACAAGATGGACCGAGATGCCGACGACGCGCTCAATTATACCAATGTGTACCTGGCGTTGCATGCGTTTTACCAGGCCAACAGCCTGACGAGCGCCAACTACCCGTCGTACAACCTGTGCATTTATGCCACCATGATGCTCTGCAACTATGATCTGCCTTGCTGGAGAGACCGTCTGAATGCGTTTATTCGCGACAATTCGGCCGATTCCGAGCTTCTGGTCGGGCTGGAGAATAAGGTTCGCCGCAAGATCTTCGACTTCTGGCTCGGCAAGACTGTTTATCTGCAGAAGTCGGTGCAAAACATGTCGAAAATCGCAGTCAGCCGAGATCATAGAGCTCTGAAAATCGAGTCCTTGTCGTGCTGGTTGGCTAGGCAGGAACTTATACTGGGCAATGGATACAAGGCCAAGGTCCTGTATTCCCGCAATCTCTGCCGCAGATATATACGGCAGCTCAAGCGAAGTGCCAACAAATCGGCCACTCTTAAGCAGTCACTGCAGACGTTTGTGCGCGACAAATGGCTCGGAGTTTGGGTCGCCAAGGTGTCTCGTCGTGTGGAGCAGGAAAATCAAGCTTACGACATGGATCGTCGCAGTGTTTTGAACAGGTTTTTTATTGCATGGTTTTACAGAACCTTCGAGGAAATGACTGGCTCTGGCTACCAGAGGTATCTGCTGGACAAAACGTTCTCCATATGGCAGAACAGGACTTCGTCGGTGATCCAGCACAGCGATGATGCCGACAGAGTGCGTTCAGACTTCTGCACTCAGGCTGCATTTGACAAGTGGAAGCAAAAGTACGAGCATCGTCTTGATAACTATGCTCTGGCCGACAAAATGTTCAGGCAATGGACTCTTGAGCGATATGCAGACGTCTGGCTCGTCGAAACTGACCTGAAGGAGAGATTCAATATTGTCAACAGAGCATCCCAAACCTCTGTGACATCTCAGGTGTTTGAATTCTGGCGAGGCAGAGCACTGGATCTGACTGAATCCTCTCGAATACGGAAACAATCTCTGCTTGGCAAGACCTTCAAATCATGGCGACTCAATGCTCGTCTGTATTCGCGGCTAAACGAGCTTGACCAGAACTTAATGAAGCAAACATTCAAACAGTGGCATCTTGACATAAAGTGCGCTGATTTAATCAGGTCGAGGAATCAAATGACAACAGCCACGTATTTGCAGCATATGCTACTTGTTGCGAACGAAATGCATCGAACAAATGATGATCGGATTTCGCAGGCCGATCAAATGGACAAAGTGCGCATTGTACACTACTCGTTAAAACGCTGGCTGGAACGGACATATGCAAATGCCGAGAACGATATGTTGGCAATCAAGATGCGCATCTATTACCTGTCTTCAGATCAGTTTACTGTTCTAGCCAGGAAAGCCAGAAAAGTGAAGGAGCAGGAACATCAAGCCAACGTACTGGAGGCCTGTCGGCTTCTGAGCAGATACTTGAGAATCTGGGATGCAAAGTCGACTAGGAGAATTACCACCAGGCTGACAGAAGCTGAACGTCGGCTAAAGAAGAGACAGACGGAAATTCTCAAGTGGCAGTTTTTCGGAATCTGGAGAAATATTTATTTGGTTAACCGGGAAAATGACCTGGCTGCTGAGAGGGCAGTGAAATCCAGGGCTCTGGCTACTATGGAAGATTCATTCTTATATTGGCGAGAGAGGTATCAAGAAGAAAAGCATTTGGATCAAAAGGCTGTTGAGATCTACAATGATACACTATATCGTATATCTCTGAATAGGTGGGTTTCGCAAAACAGCGCCGTGGAGAGCCTGGTGGAAGAAGCAACGTTCTTATCAGATGTCAGGAAGCTACGGCTGCAAGAAACACTTTTCCGGCACTGGCGAATGAAGGCATTTCGCATTATATCTCAGCAGCAGAGTGCAGACAAG
Organism: Casaregolazyma suthepensis; assembly: GCA_030568895.1. Classification (NCBI taxonomy): domain Eukaryota; kingdom Fungi; phylum Ascomycota; class Dipodascomycetes; order Dipodascales; family Trichomonascaceae; genus Casaregolazyma; species Casaregolazyma suthepensis. The sequence goes on from JAJMJB010000036.1 coordinate 49,496, forward strand.
TTCCATCAGCGCCTTCAAAACACGAGGTTCAGAAAACTGTGGAAGCTATGGGCTGCCAGAACTCATGATAAACTATACGGCCAGCAGCCCCAGGAAGCTATACCGTCAACACCGACTCCCTACGGAGAGGGGAAGCAAGGTACATTCTCTGTCATGAGTCGGAACTCACTAATGCAGTCGGGTCTGTATGAAACACCCAGTAGAGTGAAGTACAAGACGTTTGTGCCGGCAACTACCATTGACAGGTGGAGGACAATGACGCTCAGAGAGACGCCGCGGCAAGTGCCGACAAGCACGGTACCTATGCGGAGATTAGGGTGAGGATGGTTTATTGGTTTGGGAAGATAGTAAAGGCTAGGCCCCCAGCAGGCGAAGGATATATTTATTGAGAGCAGCATGTCGGGATTTCGAGCGGATAACTTCACATATGCTCTCAGTGTGCTTTTCGGACAATGATACGATACATCATGTATTTGGAAGCTGCATTCACTCTTTGGTGTTTGGTATTGTTCAAGTTGAGGCAATTGCAAGGGCGTAATCGGCAGACGACATGATAAGAAACTTGGCAGAATGGAACTGAATGAGAACTTATGATGAGGATAAACTGAAAGGAAGATAATGTGATGTATAACTATCAATTGTACAATGAAGATGTAGAAATGAGCCAGTAGTTAGTGATACATTAGGATAATTCGAGAATAAACGCACTTTGAATTAGTGTATTTCTAACTAGTAGATTGGTACTTTGAACAAATTTAAGAGTAATTCATAGATCACAGCGGTCAGAGCGAAATGCCATCTTTCGGTAATCTTAATGATGATATCTGATTGAAATATATAGGCAGGGTAAATGGCATACAGGCAGGGTAATGAAATATAGGCAGGGTAATGATATATAGTGCAGGGTAATGAGATAGTAGGAAGAGTTGAAAATAGTCGAATCAGCCTGAAATTTACGTAATTACAATGTAATTGATGTAATTGATGTCATTTGTTGGCTGAATTGCTAGTTTATTCATGTGGCTATTATGCATAGTAGTTATAGTTAGAGTAGTAGTTGGAGTAGTAGTTGGAGTAGTAGTTAGAGTAGTAGTAGAGTAGTAGTAGCTAAAGTAGTAGTTATAGTGGTTATAGTAGTTATAGTAGTTATAGTTATAGCCATAGCATAGTAGCTAGAGTAACTTTATAGTAGTTAGAGTACATAGTTAGAATACAGTAGTTCCCGTAATGGCAGAGTCTTATAGTAATGATAGTTGTATCGTAGTATCATAGTATCATAGTCTTATAGGCTTATAGTACTATAGTCTTATAGTCTTATAGTCTTATAAGAAATATGAATAGCTACAGGTGTTTAGCAGTGCACCCAAAGCTGAGCTGTGAAGAATAAACGTAAGACTGGCAACGTATACGCACTCAAGTTGATCCAATTTTAACCGTTGCACACTAACTACAAACTCAACTTTGCATATTCCAATACGTTTTGTCAAATACATCGCGCCTGTTCGTAGAAAACGCGTATTTGTGCAGGTTTTCGCGTAAAGATTTGCTTTTTTGCAGCGTGAGGCTCAGGTGAAAAAATTGCCTGATTCGGACAGGCCCGGAATTCGTTACATGATAAGAGAAAATGCCGACAATGAGAGAGCAAAAAAAGCTGAATAAAAGTGAATAATAAAGAAATAACGCAAGAAATAATATTATTATGAACACGGTGATCAATTGTACGAAAGAGGACTTTGAAAGCGTGAAATAATGGCTGGTTCAACAGCCAATTGGCTTCTTTCGGTGGCATTTATAAGCTAATTTCGCAAATGACGCCATTTCGGCTATTAGCGGATGTCTTAAAGTAGTAAATTGCTAGCAAACTGACGCGTGTTCCTCTTTCGGGCCTTGTCATGTTACAAGCGGATTATTACCCTTTTAGTAAAGTAAGCACTCTGCGACTTGGAAAAAGAAAATCACTATATAGTAAGAGCCTCTCCCACCAATTAAGCCTAGCATTGAGCTTGCACTCTTTACCACTGTCCATTTTGCGTACCATTTTGCGTACCATTTTCCGTACTGATTTTCCTTTAACCTGCACCATCGACACCCAATGTATTTCCCACCTATCTTCCCATCCGTCCCAAGATCAGAAAATATTCCCTGGACTGATTATCTTGTGCTTTTGCTAGCGTTAGTTCTGCATGCCCACTGTGGGGTGCTGGCATTCAAGCTTCGAAAATGCCATGACCAGGAAGCTGAAGGTCCTCATCATGAAGAAAATAGAGAAGTAAGCTGGGTTGGCATACTGAAAACCGTGGAACTCACATCCAGGGATGGATTGTTGATCTATGTTTTCATTCACAGTGGCATGAATGTGCTACGTGGTATTGCAATCAATTTCTGTAGTGTCCTTTCTCACAGTAGCGATGCTACCCCCAGTGTAACACTTCCCTACTGGGGTCTTCTAATGAGTTGTGCTCTATATATGGCAGGAGATTTCAGAAGCACAGTAGCGAGGGAGCTGAGATGGCGCACCAAACACAAGCAGACTCGCAGTGACACGTTTATGATTTTGAACTGGAGTGTTAAAGCATTGTTTCTTACCGACTATTACTTTCCGGTTGTTGAAGTTGTGGTAGTGCTGTACGTCATATTGGCTACATATGAAGAATTTGGAATTGTAATTGGTAATTATTTTTATCTTCAAGAGTTGGTGTCCGATGATCCGGGATTTTTATTTCCAGCTGCAATGGTTATGGGGATATTTTTTAGAATAAAACTGCCTTTTTGGCGTCTTGGATGGAAGTTATTAGCGTACATACATGAAAATTAAGTGATCATGTGACCCAAGCATCGGGCACGGTCACGGTAATAATGCTATTCTAAGATCTTTTTATCAATAGAAATACTAATGTATTGTAAGTTATCTTGCGAGCTGTATGTTGCTGGCACGTTTGCTTTTTGGGATCGTGAGGCTCAGATGAAAAAATCCCCAATTAGGACAATGTCGGAATTCGCTACATGATATGAGAAAATGGCCGAAACGCCAATGAAGCCGAATAAGAAGTAAGGCAAAGATAAAGATACCTGAACTGGTATTATTATATATGTGGCAATCTATATATATGCTGACTAATCGTACAAGTAGCATGTTCGCATGTATGCAGTGACGGTTCGTCCATAATACTACTCAGCAACCAGCAGTTCAGGCTAATTTCGCAAATGACGCCATTTCGGCTATTGTCGGATGTCTTAAATTAGTAGATTGCTACTTTTTTTGCTACTTTAGGCGTAATTCATAGACCGCGGCGGGGCTATGTGGGTGCCGTCGACCCGTCATATTCTGGTTATTATCACTATAGATGATGCCTGAGGCATTGAATTGAATTGAACTACACAATAAAAGACAAAAATAATAAAATTGATTTCTGATCGAGCTTTTACAGATTTACAGTGCAAAATTATTTTATAGTTCATCAAGCATGTGCCTATCATCAGCGACACCACGACCCCTCTTTTGGCCACCCCTCACATCATGCAGCAAGATATTACTCTTTTGGTAAAGCAAGTAGAACAAAGAAAAACTTTTATCCCCTGAATATATAAAGAGGGGTTCGCTGCTCGAAGGATTGGATATCATTACTCTTCGCAGCATCAGAATTTCTGGCATCAAAATGATTTCTTATATGCCTTACTCGTCTGACATGAATTTTCTACACAAATTCATCTCCAATGTTTTTGTGTTCATTGTCAATGTTTTTGTGTTCATTGCCAATGTTTTTGTGTTCATTTCCAATGTTGCTTATGTGGCTGTCGAAAAGACAGTGAATTCGAACTGGTTTCTCTTTGCAATAGCATTGGCTATGAGATATTTCATAGCTTACGAGAATATGAGATATAAACAAGAGAGGAGAAAAAAAGAAATCCCTGAGTTTTACCAAATTGTCAACGACTCTGGTCCAACACTTTGTATTAGCTCTTCTGGCGACGAAGGTACGGATCAAAAAAAACATGAACGCCCGCCTTTGGAAGAGCTAAAATGGTGGCAGAAACTATGGAAGGATATGGTATCATGCCAGGATTCGATTATTGTGCAAATGGTCAAACGCTTCGGGCAGTGGGTCATGGGCCCCGTGCAGAAGGTAAAATACGCATTCAAGAGAAGACCAGTAAGAAAACATCTCTTCCTGATCGTGGTAGAAGAAGGTATATTTGCCGCATCAGTTATGATCATTGTTTATCGGAACTACACAACAAGCGCTGAGGCTTCTAACCTCATTGAAACTCGCCAAGAATCAGTACCCAATAGTTGGGATATGATTCCCGATTGTGGTTGGTCAATGCTGTCAGTCGGAATTATATTTTATCTAATGACTGTTGTAAAAAATATTGTGTCACGGGAAATACAAGAGCGCACAGCTGAAAGAGATGAGCATAATAATAATTCGAGATCCTGGAGTATCTTTGAACCAGCTACTTGGACTACTGATTACTTGCGTTTTGTGAAGGAGTGTCTATCCATTTCCTATGTTGTCTTGGCAATTGCGGCTTTAGTGCATGCCTTTAATGCTGCTTCTTCTAGCAGCGAGACAAATACCGCTTCTTCTATCACGACAAGTCTTGACGGCTATTCTACCATGATAACTTCATCTGCCAAGTCCGCTGTTGAGACCTTTTCTAGATCAACTGTGGAAACGATCGGCAGGCCCGGCTTGGTAGTGAACCAAGACTAGCAAGGAATCTATGAGCACTGTTGCTGAAGCATAGTTTTCATATTCCCCAAATGCGCTTCTAAGATACAAATAGATGCGTCAGCTGATAAATTAAATCATAAGGTATATAGGTTAAAGAAGACGAATCTGCAAGTCTTCATGAATATAGGTAATAATAATATAGTAGTATTAGTATAACGTGTACATCGAGGGTCATTGGGGTTACCGGTCACTCTTACAAAAACAAAACAATTGCCTAAACAACAACCACTAAATTCTTTAAATTGTATCTTATAATATTCCTCAGATAATCTATTTCAACATGAATATATTTAATGTCTTTATTCTGTAGTTCCGTTCATACACGAGCCTGCTTTACTGATGCTGATCCAGACACGAGGTACTCCATTTGACACTCTGTCACCTTTTTATTGGAACTTATCACTCATAGTAGGTATACTAGGCGATAATCAATCAATTGCCGCCTCTATATTCTAGTAGACTCACAGTTGTGTTGTTAATGTTGTGTTCTTTAGGTCAAGACCAGCTTGATTTCTGGGTGATAGAGGAAAATCGCCCCGAAACTAGGCTGACTACGTTACTACGTCAGAAGTCCTTAAAACCGGTACACATTCACTGAGACTAAATATATATGCTAAAATAACATCCTATTTAATCTATGAAACAAATTGTAGTTGAAAGTCACCTTGACGGTGCTTGTGTAATTTGCCAATTTACAGCATGGGAGAAGTGACCAGGTAACCCTCGATGTACGTTAGTAGTAATAGTATAGTAGTGATAGTATTATAGCAATAGTATAGTAGTAATATAGTAGTAATAATATTAGTATTAACCACCCACTCGATAAGATCTAATCAGCCGATTTCCTATTTGGGCTTATCTCCGCCTAACCCTAGTTGTCATGACAACGGTCAAGCACATGGAAAACTGTGTAATTATCCAAGCAATCAGCCATGGCTCTTGAGGGCTTATTTTATACAAAAATGGTTTACTTAGTCTTTCCAGCCTCAAAAAAAGGCATGAATTGCACTGAGGTCACATACATAAGATATGATGTCTCTGCGGATTGTACGGAGGTTTCCCACAAAAGAACTAAGAAGAGAAATGACGGCCATCATGAAAATAACCGGGATAATTTTCATTCGAAAGAATAAATCACGCCTCTGATTATTTATTCTCCTGATCAGTCGAACTATTCTGAAGGCCATGCCAAAAAAATCGTATTCATAGTATCATCGTCAAGAGCAAAAGAATAAAAAGAGACGAGAGTATGGCCGTTGCCGAATATCATTGTAGACATGAAGTTGAGTCTTTAATCTTGCCTTTTGTAGGAAAAAAAATTGAAATTGCAGAGCTATTTCTGGCAAATTCCAAGATTTGAATAGCGAGTAAGGCATAATATTGTAGCATAATATTGTATGCGCAAATGAAAAGTAGGTTCATTACGATAAATAAAACGTACATGGTTTTATACAGCTTCAGTGCGCTCTCTGATACTGGGCCCGAATTAAAACTAAGCTCTATATGATCTGAGATGAACACCATCAAAGAGGCGTAATCTTCACTGAAGACGAAATGGGCGTTGTTTATTTGTACTTCTCGCACAAATGATATACATGCCTGAAACCAGGATGCTCACTCCCCCCCGATCCAAATGTAACGAACAGGTTTAGCTCATTTTCAGTGTATGGTAGCTTTTGAAAAGATGACACCAAAACATACATAACCGTAAGCACCAGAGTAGTTGATATTAGCTCAATTTTGATTGATGGACCAACTCCTGTTGTCAGAGCCGAAACTGTCATATGCTTGGCCGCGCGAACTATTCGAAGTGCTAATTTGAAGAACCAGGTAATATAATATATCATGTTGACAGTTTCTTTATCAAGGTGGCGATTATTGCCGTTGGAGTTTTCCCGTAATGACATGGTAAAAAGTTGACAAAAAACGCTCCTTCTTTACTAGAACCAAATATGCTATAGGACTCTAGGATATTGGCATTAATATTAATTTTAATTCAGATAGAAAACATCGGTCAACGGATGAGCAGGAAATAGTAATGAAAAGTTCAGAAATAAATTAAGAAATTCAATATACAATGTGCTAGGTTGTTATTTATCCGGCCAACAGTGACTAAAATGCTCTAGCATAAAACGATAGCTGTTGTTTACACTATCAACGGTCTTCAGCATATCCGGAGTGTAATAGTCATGATCTGAAGGGGCCAAGGAATATGCTATTACTAGAAGTATCACAACCGGAGTAACATTGTATGACGATTGACTATTGAATAGGACCTTGGTCCACCTAATGGCATCGATAATTGTGATCTGTATATTCAAAGTATGGTCTTTCTTTGGGCCAGAGACTGGTTGTGACATAGTTAGAAAATTAAGTATGAAGGACAATTATGTATATATGGAGCACGCGAGCAGTATTAATTTAATTTTCAGAATTGCACAAATGACTTGGCGAGATGAAGTCATCAATATCATAGATATTTAATAGGCTGAAAAAATTATGCCTAAGTTATATCAAAATACAGCTATTGTATATTGAAAATATATATAAATTCAAAATAGTCTTTTACAGAGTACAGTACATATTTATGATAAGGACGGTATTTAAATCCAATGAAACGGCTCTCAGATCTAGATAAGGCAGAGAGAATTGTTTGCTTCTGCCTTACGCAGCTTCTCATTTACCAACGCAAGTTTCTCTAACTTTTCTGGTGTGTAGTGGTCGGAAGTGACCAACGCATATACTACTATCAGAAGTACCAGAACCGGAGTGATATTGAACGTTGTTTGATTTGTGACGAGAAATCTCATCCACCGGATTATATCGAATATCATTCTTGCAAATTTGCAGCCATAACCATTATTTGTGTCGGAGGCTCGCTGTAACATGATGAATGACAACTATAATCGTTAGAAGATTGACAAAGCGTCAGGTATCCGCTCGAGCCTCACGTACTATACTTAATTGCAAAGTATGTAAAACCTACGTAGAAATTTCTGGAAAAATTACCATATTAAATTTTCAAAATAATACTTCTTAAATGAGCCGTACTATACGACCTAGCAATTTGAAATAGGGCAATTCTGCGTAAAATTAATTTCTGATTCGCACGCTCGCAAATAAATCCGCTCAAAAAGACAGTCTAAGCTTCATACTTGAAAAAAAAGTTTCCGTCAAGCGGAAGCAGGAGAGTTGACGATATATCACCAGCTTCACCAATTATATTTCTTAAGGGCTTCTGATATACGTACATAAGATATGACGTCTCTGCGGATTGTACGGGGGTTTCCCCACAAAAGAACTAAGAAAAGATATGATGGCCATATTTTAAAAATAGCCCGGATAATTTTTATTCAAAAGAATAAATCACGCCACTGATTATTTATTCTCGTAATCAATCGAATTATTTTGAAGGCCATGCCTAAAAATAAATCATATTCGTAGTATCATCGTCAAGAGCAAAAGAATTTTTGAGAATATGGGGTGTATCGTTGCTAGAGCTGCCGATAAGTGGTTTATAGGCCTTTAGAAACAGTAGATACTTGAATGCAACAGAAAATATGATGGGAATAAATAGGGAGAAAGCAATAGAAGAATTTAGGACACACACAATATATTTCGGCTTAAACAATCTAAAAGCAAAGTATAGGATATATATATATATATATATATTGCGTCCATCAAGAGGGTAACACTTGTCTTAGAATCCTAATTGGGACAATCCACAAAATGTCATATTGTAGTTATGAAGTTGGGCCGTTAATTTTGCCTTTTGTAGGAAAAGAATTGAAATTGCAGAGCTATTTCTGGCAAATGCCAAGATTCGAGTAGCGACTAAAGCATAATATTGTCTGCGTAAATTACAAATAAGGTCATTACGATAAATAAAACGTACATGGTTTTAAACAGTTCCAGTGCGCTCTCTGATACTGGCCCGCATTAAAATTAAGCTATATATGATCTGAGACGAACATCATCAAAGAGGCGTAATCTTTACTGAAGACGAAATAGGCGCTGATTATTTATTGATTATTTATTTGTAATTCTCGCACAATTGATATATCTGCCTGAAACCAGGATTATGTTTGCCTGCCGATCCATATGTGATAAAAAAGTTTAGCTCATGTGCAGTGTATGGCCGCTTTTGAAAAGAAGACGCAAAAACATACACAGCCGTAAGCACCAGAGTAGTTGATATTAGCTCAATTTTGATTGATGGACCAACTCCTGTTGTGACAGCCCGAACTGTCATACGCATGGCCACGCGAACTATTCGAAAAGCTAATTTGAGGAGCCAGATAATGTAATATATTATGTTGAATGTTTTAATATCAGACTGACGATCATTCCAGTTGGAGTCTTCTCTTGATGACATGGTAGAAAGTTGAAAAAAAAGGGGGGCTTTTCCTGTAGGACTCTAGGATATTCCGCGCCCTAATGTTAATTTAAGTGGAACAACATCGTTCAACGGACGAGCATAGAATACTAATGAAAATTTCAGAAATAGATTAAGAAGAAGTAAGTAATAATAAGAAATTCTATATACAGTGTGCTAGGTCGTTATTTATCCGGCCAACAGTGGCCTAAATGCTCTAGCACAAAACGATAGCTGCCGTTTGCACTATCAACTAACTTCAGCATATCCGGAGTGTAATAGTCATAATATGAAGGAGCAAAGGCATATGCTATTACTAGAATTATCACAACGGGAGTTACGTTGTATGACGGTTGGCTGTTGAATTGGCCCTTGATCCACCGAATGGCATCGATAATTGTGGTCTGTATATTGAATTTGTGGTCTTCATTTGTGCCAGAGACTGATTGTGACATATTAAAAAATTAAGTATGAAGGACAATTATGTATATATATGGTGCACACGAGCAGTATTTATTTTATTTTCAGAACTGCGCAGCTGACTTGGCGAGATGAAGTCATCAATACCATAGGTATTTAAAAGGCTGAAAAAGTGCAGGATGATAGATATTTAAAAGGCTGAAAAGAAATCATGCCTAAGTTATATCAAAAAACAGCTATCGTATATTGAAAGTGTATATGAATTCAAAATAATCCTTTACAGTACGGTAGATATTTATGATAAAGACATGATTGATAAACACGAATGATAGATATTCAAGCAAGCTAATGGCATTTAAATCCAAACAAAGTCTAAGTTTTAGATAAGGCAGAGAGAGTAACTCGCTTCTATCAGACGCAGCTCCTTATTTACCACAGCAAGATTCTCTAACTTTTCTGGTGTATAGTGGTGGGAAGTGTTCAAAACATACAATATTATCAGAAGTAGCAGAACCGGAGTGATATTGAATGTTGTTTGATTTGTGACGAGAAATCTTATCCACCGAGTTATATCGAATATCATTCTCGCAAATTTGCAGCTACACCCATTATTTGTGTCAGAGGTTCGCTGTAACATCATGAATGACAACTTTAACTGTCAAGAAGACTCAAGTATTACGTATGTAGTTCACAAAGTGTCAGATATCCGGTCGAGCCTCACGTATTATATTTAATTGCAAAGTAGGTAGAACCAACGTAGAAATATCTGGGAAAAATTACCATATCTATTTTCCAAAAATAATACTTCTTAAATGAGCCGTACTATACAACCTAGCAATTTGAAATAGGGCAATTCTGCGTAAATTAATTTCTGATTCGCACGCTCGCATATAAATCCGCTCAAAAAGACAGTCTAAGCTCCATACTTGAAAAAAAAGTTTCCGTCAAGCGGAAGCAGGAGCGATGACGATATATCACTAGCTACACCAATTATATTTCTTAAGGGCTTCCGATATACAAGTTTCATTTCGATACAGACGCCCAGTCTCAAAAGGTAAATGCCGTCGTGAGTTTAGATACAAAAGGAATGATAGCCGCTCTTGACTATATGGAGTCTTTGTACCAAAGGAGCCGAGAAAATAGACCACGGCCAAGATGAAAAGCACTGGAACAATGTCTACTCGAATAAATATACCATGACGCTGACGGATTATCAATGTGGCCTCATGAATTATTCTAAGCACCATCTTGAACGGCCATACAAGATAATAAATAGTATTAAGAGTTTCATCATCCAATGAGTTTTGAGTGTCGTTGTCAATATATCTTCCGGATGTCATATTGGAGTTTGAAATTAAGACTTGGTGGTTTGGTTATCTTTTGGCTTTATATGACGAGGAGTCGAAGCTTTTTAATATATTAATACATGCATGAGCTTAAATTATAACGAATATACATGTACAGTGCTTAAAACATAATATGGGCTTGTGATTGCTTCTGCTAACGCACACGCAACAACTATCACAACAGAGAGTTGTATATATTTAATAATGAGTGACTATATATCGTCTAGAAATATTTAATAGATTTTTGGGTATTTTCGGTGTGCGGCGACATGAGCATATTGTTAGCAATGGTGATGGCATTAGATGGAGAAGAATAGCATTAGATCAATTTAGGAATCTTGATGTTGAATGACGCCTACAAAACAGTTTATAGTCATATAAATCGTTATCAAGGCATCTTGAGACGATACGACATAGTATAGTGTTAGCAGTTCACAGTCAAATGTAATTCACAGTCAAACGTAATTCAAGTCAAACGTTGTTCAAAGTAAACTGCTGTATTCAACACTGTTGATTTGAGTAAATAATTCAAGCCTAAGATTTGTCATCTTATAAATTGCACAACCGCTTTATTACTTTTCTCATAGTGCATTATGCTGGGACACTTGCTGTATACTGCCATGGTCGTTGTGTTATCTCGCGAAAGGAAAAGTTCGTGCTCATATACGAGAAAATTACACGAAAACAGTAATTGAAATCTACAAAGGAAAATTTGCTCTTTCCGCTGAAAGAGGATAAATGAAGAACAGAATTTTATACTTTTTACAAAGATATGTTATTTTCGTAGCCAGACGGGTTACCTCGCCGCAGATGGAACCATTCGACACCTTCGTACTTTCCCTCATCTTTTTACTTCCCCCTTACTCCAATTCAACAGCCAAAGGCAAGTATCACCTCCCAGATCAGCATAATTTACATTTGCCTCGATATCCAAGCATGAAAAAGTACCTGGCAGGACATCCGCTGCGGACCTCCGCCCGGCTCTCCGAGCTTGCGGACGTTGGTTTTGTCCGCAACGGACTTAAGCAATGTTACAAACAACCACTCGGCGCTACGTTCCAGTACAAAAACGCCCCACAATACCGTTTTCTCGTCCACAAATGCCCACATTAAAGCCACAAAATCTTGCAGCCATCGTAGTTCACAAGGGAAGTCAATTGGTGGTAACACCTAGGCCGTATCCCACAGTGGGACCCCACGATATTCTCATAGAAACCAAAGCACTCGCTGTGAACCCCATTGACTATTATCAAAGAGATTACGGATACCGGATTTCAGACTATCCAACAACCATTGGCGCTGACGTTGCCGGTGTTGTCGTGGAGACAGGGCCCCAGGCTGGCGCAGATGCCCCCACACCTGGTTCCCGGGTAATTGCCATGGCATCCAACCTGCAATCAGGAAACGCGGACTACGGCGGATTCCAGAAGTATGTTTTAGTGAATTTCATAGATGTGAGCCCATTGCCTGATAAATACAGCTTTGAGCAGGCAGTTGTCATTCCTCTGGCCTTCCGATCTGTATGGCTCAGCTGGATGATCCTCGGCATATCACCAAGCACAAGGTATACCGCAGCCGATAAAAAGGCCGTGCTGATCTGGGGCGGCGCCAGCAGCATGGGAACCATTGCTATCCAGACTGCTAAATCCATGGGCCTGACAGTGTACACCACAGCCAGTCTGTCCAACCACGGCTATCTCCAGAGCCTGGGCGCCGACCGAGTGTACGATTATCGCATGAAAAACGTGGCCCAGGAAATTGTCAATGGGGCCCGCCAAGATGGCCTTGACCTGGATCTTGGACTTGGAGCTGCAGGAAACGAAAGTCTGCCAGACTGTTTGGATGTCCTCAGCCAGGCCAAGAACAAAACACATAAAGCCCATCTTCTATGGGCACCTCCGGCTCCCAATCCAGCTCACCAGGCAGAAGGAGTTGAAATCCACCCGCTCACAGTCGAAGGAGTTGCGCTGGACAAGTATGCAGAGCTGCGCCATGAGATATTCCACCATTGGCTGCCAACCAAGCTAGAATCCGGCGAGTTTATCCCATCGCCGCACGCCAAAGAAGTTCCAGGCGGTCTCGAAGGACTGAATGAGGCCATAGACAGAGTCAAGGGCGGTGCGAGCTCGGAGAAGTTCGTGGTGAAAATAGCGAGGGAGGAATAAATGACGAGCCACAGAGAGATGACAGCCATAGCGAGATGACAGCTACAGCGAGATGACGACCATAGCAAAAATACAACCAGTACGAGAAACCTCATCCGCCAATTATAAGCCAAATCCGCGAATATCACCGAAATGCTCTAAATACCTTGACGTTAAACCATGGGCCAACTTACCGAGCTGCCAATAAATTGAATTATGCAGCTACACATTTTACACTCATCCTATTGCTCTACTCCAGATCATGCTCTCCGACCTGATACAGCTTGAGCAGTGGATGGTTGGGATCTCGCAGTAGAACGTACCGTCCGTCAGGTAGATCATGTGCAATGTCCACCACCGACTTCACAATACCCCACCCGTTGGTCATGTTGATATTGAGCTGAGGCGAGAACTGCGAGGGCTTCTGACTCAGCACGGCAATGATTTGATGCTTGGTATTGTCTTTGGCACTTGCTCGGGAAACAAACCCAATCTTCATGGCCGACGCTCCTGCAAGCAAGGACTGGATCGTCCATCGAGATATTTTGCAAAGATTGCTCTTCATTTCATCGGCCAAAATGGCTCCTCGCTGGTTACTGGCGAAGCGTCGTTTCCAGGACAACTGGCCATTTGATCCGCCATACTCATTGAGCGCACGAATCGTTGTCAGCTGAGGACCGGTGCCTGATTCCTGAACGGCATCCACTTCTGTACGTATAATGATATTGACTGGAGAAGAGCTTTCATCGTCATCGTCGGCCAGGTGGAAAAGGCGATACTTGTATCCATGGGCCTGCAATGGTGGATCCGACTCTTTCACCTTGGCAAACGGGTTGGCAGAGCCCAGATCGTACCAGGTAGACTCATCGACAGCATTCACACTAAAGTTCTGATTGATGTAAGTGGCCTCAATGGCGAGATTTCCACTGGAATTGATGACGTCTTTATCGGTGGAGTCCAGAGGAGGATCAGCCGAGTTTTCGTCCACCGTTAAGAAGTCCAAGGGGCCGTTCTCACGCTTGTCAAGGAACACCTGGCCATCCCGCTTGTTTATGACAATATCCCAAGGATTGACGGTCTTGGTGGCACACATAAGTAAGGAGATGATTGAATCAGTGGCATAGACAGAGGCCTTTTTGTCGGCCGCAAATTTCTGAATGACAGGGTCATCAGACGCCGAGATGTTGAATACTTGTCGATCAAGAGGCTTCAGAGATGCATTTATGACTGGTTTATCCAAAGCACGGTTGTAATAGTGGACAGATCCATAGGAGCCAATGTCCTCAGGGTTGGTGTCAATTCCAAACGATAACTTATGAAGCTGGCTGAAACTGATTTCCTGGATCAGATTCCAGCCTTCACTGATAGGCACGGACGCTTCTCGGAACTTGTTGGGCTTGTCGTAGTCCTTCCAGTTGCCCTTTCTTCTGTTCTGAGGATTGTACTGGTTAGCGCCGCCTCGCTGCTGATTGGCAACCTTGGCAGTCGATTGAGCAGCCGGAGCAGCCGCAGGAGCACCCTGGGGTCGGCCTCGGCCAGCAGGCGCGCCGCCTCGAGCTCTTAGAATGGCGTTTTGACCCTTCGTTCGAGGCGCAGATTTGGCCGAATTGTCCACCAGAGAGAACCTCGAGATGTCAGTCTCGTCGTCATTGGTGAAATACGACGCTGCCGACGCTCCGTAGGCATGATAGGGGTCTCGGAAACTTCTTCCGTAGGGCTGGCGACGCTGGTCCTTGCCTTCTTTGGCGCCGTCGGCGGACCAATCAGCCACCTTGCCGAGCTTGTCGCCCTTGGAAAACGGCGCATACGGCAGCTCGTTGAAGCCCAGCTCGGCGGGAATGTCGGCTGGAGGCCCCCACGAGTCGGTTGGAGTAGAAAGATGCGGGAGTTTTGGAATGGACATTGGTTGAAGGAAGAAGTGAAAAATGCAAAACTGTGATGTTTTAACGTGTAACTGAGAGACTGGGAGAAAGCTGACGTAACCGGGATGGTTGCCGGATTGGGCAGGGGGTCCGGAGGTGTTATTGGATTTTATTATTTGATAAAGGATATTGGTTTATTGTGTGGAGGGTACTTTGTGGATTAAATGGTATGCTTTTTTGTAGATTTACTGGTATGTTTTGCTGTTTGTAGTCGTGGCTCTGTACAAAGTACACCGTTCAATAGCACTCCCCCAATTTCCTCCCTCCTACCATATTACTGGATCTTTTCTTGTATTATGTAAATATTCGTAAGCTCGCCATCCCGATATCGTACGGTATGCCCGTGGCTATTCCCGTCCTATTGCCGTCTGCTCGGATATAGCTTAATTCCCTGATCCCATCATCGGGCCCCCGATTGGACATATAACCAGTGCAAATTCACCTTATTGTAATTGTAAAATATAAGCAATGGCATCAAATCATCAATCTGCAAATCACCAAGCTGCGCTGATTCTTCACAAGGGCGAGAGATTTACTGTCTCCACTCGGCCTACACCTACCGTGACATCCTCTGATGTTCTTATCGAAGTAAAAGCAATTGCCTTGAATCCCGTTGACATGTTTCAGCGCAACATGGGATTTCTGATAGACAAGTATCCAGCAGTCCTGGGAGAAGATGCAGCGGGGATCGTAGAAGCTGTTGGACCTGATGCCCAGCATCTCTTCAAGCCTGGAGACCGAGTCCTGGTATTTGCGTATCGTAGCTACTCTGATAACAATGACTTTAGAGCTTTTCAGAAGTATGTTGTTGCAGGACCCGACTCAATTACCCTGCTGCCTCAGCAGTACAGCTTTGCTCAGGGTGCTATTCTTCCTCTGGCTCTGTATTCTACATGGAATGCCTGGGAGAAAGCTGGCGTTTCAATTGAAACAAAATTCAGCAAGTTAGACAGAAAAGCTGTGCTGATCTGGGGTGCAGCCAGCAGTCTGGGAACCTGTGCTGTTCAGCAGGCCAGGATCATGGGATTCCACGTCTATGCGACGGCCAGTGCCAAAAACCACGAGTATATCAGAGAACTTGGAGCTCATGAAGTATTTGATTATCATGATAAAGACGTTGTTTCTCAGATTGTCGAGGCAGCGACGCGAAACGGCCATCGTCTCACCAAAGGGCTTCTTGTAGCTGGAAAAAACGTCGAGGAATGCCAGGAAATTCTACAGAAATTACGAGGAAATGAACAGGCGTATTTGGCGTGCCTGCCTATCATTGATAAGCTGGAAGAGAACCAAGTGGAAGGCGTCGAGGCGGCTTTTAGTCCGGACATACTGGTTCCCGAGCTGCATATCCGTGCAAAACAGCAAATCTTTGAAAAATGGCTGCCGGCTAAATTTGCTTCTGGAGAGTTTGTTCCATCGCCGGCCGTCGAGCTGTTGAAAGGAGGTCTGGAAACGTTGAACCACGGCTTGGATCTGATGGCATCACGGCCGCTGAGTGCTGGGAAGTACGTGGTAGAATTGTAGGGAGGTGAACTGGGGCTTATAGATGCGATAGTGCTATAAATATTTACGCTATTTTGAAAGTTATACCGTCTGGTTGGCGATTGTGCTCTAGCCGTTACTAGACGTGATCTAGCGTTATCTAGCGTTATATACGTTATTGCTATCAAACGTTATCTTCTACGACGCCGCAGCTAATTACCCCACAAAATTCCTCCTATTTTTCCCTATTTTTCCCATATTTTTCACACTTTCAATTAACACCATTAATACCACCTCTACACCCATCTTCTACAACTTAACTACCACCTTACTAGCAGAAACACCCTTTCTCTGAATATCAAGAGCACTCTGAATGGATTCCAAATCACTTCCAACCACCTCAGGCTTAGGTGCCGGCACGAAGGACCCGTCGGCCAGAGCCTTGGGCAGATATTCCCCGAATATAGTCGGCCCAACCTTACTATCAAGAAGCACAGAAGCCTGGTACATTTGGGAACTGACTCCATTGAACCATCCTTTGATTTTGTAGGATAGCATCCAGGATGCAAAGTGGAATCCGACCTTGAGAGTGACAAACGTGCTCTTGGGCGTATTAGGGTCAAAGGGGAAGCTCGTCAGACCCACAACCTTGTCGCCGTTGACATGGGAAAATATCTGCATGATTTTCTCGGCCGATCCCTGGCCAATTGCAAGAGCTCCGGCCGTGGTTTTGCCCT
The DNA here is from genome assembly GCA_030568895.1 of Casaregolazyma suthepensis. Taxonomy (NCBI): domain Eukaryota; kingdom Fungi; phylum Ascomycota; class Dipodascomycetes; order Dipodascales; family Trichomonascaceae; genus Casaregolazyma; species Casaregolazyma suthepensis. The sequence goes on from JAJMJB010000036.1 coordinate 66,655, forward strand.
TGAAGGCACGCACAATGTCCTGAACCACAGAATCACTATTGTAGTCAAAGACCTGGCTGGCTCCAAGCTCCTTGACGAATTTGTGGTTCTTCGGAGACGCTGTGGAAATCACGTCATAGCCAGCAGCCTTGGCAAGCTGTATGGCATTGGCACCGACGCTGGTAGAGCCGCCCCAGATCAAGACAGTTTTGCCGTTGGAAGGCTTGGCTGGCACAGAAGGCAGATCCAGATTGAGAATGGTGCTTTCAAAGAGACCAGAAGCAGCGGTCGCCAGGCCCAGGGGAATGACACTTGCTTCTTCATAGCTGATAGAGTCGGGAATGACACTGGCTTGGCTCACGGGCACCACCGTGTACAGCTGGAAGGCATTCTGCGCACTGTCATTGACATTGGCACTTATACCGTTACAGTAGGCAACGACACGGTCGCCGACCTTGAATTTGGAGACGTTTGGGCCGACTTCGACGACCTCGCCGGAAATATCAAAGCCTAGAATGAAGGGGAACTTGATGTGACGAAGCATCATGTCGGGCCACAGCCTCATGATCCAGTCCACAGGATTGATGGCAATGGCCTTATTCTGAACTACTATTTGGTTTCGTTTGGCTGAGGTATAGGGAGCATCCTTGACCTGTAAGGAAGGAGCGTCCTTGTAGGGCTCATAGGCAGCTTTATTGGTAGGCATTGGTATATTGCAACTACATGGTGGGCTACGTACTCCTTATATAGTATTTGGAAAGAGGCAAAATTATAGTATGTCCGAATCCTTGTTTTGAAAATTGTCGGTACCGCCGATGTGGGGAGACGAGGGTATGGGGTTGGAAATAAGGTGATAATTGGCAAAACAGAGAGCTGATGAATTGGGGAAAAAGATGGCAAAAACAAGGAAATTACAGGTTTATTTTGGTTAACCAGATGCGTAGTAGTCTGCTGAGGTAGAAATATTCAGAATATCATCGAGAAGATGGGGTGATTTGGCAGCTGTTAATGTCCGAATTTCGACATCTGAAAATATCGGTAAAGCCGATAGGGCATATGGGACGGGGCTGAAGGGAGAAATAGTTTAAAAATGCGAAATTGGAGGGAAAAGAAGAAATTAGGGGGGATTTTGCACAGTGAGCAGGATGACTCGTTTTGACTCGGGGGATAAGGTTAGGCTGGGGAGGTGGAGTGCTCGAGGAGAGATAGTGGGATATTTTGCTTGTGAATTATTATTGAATTGTTGTTATTAGCTATTATTTATCTTTATTTATGTTATTTGGTGGTTAACGTGGCTAATGAGCAGTGAGAACTGGAAATACCTAACGGTTGTCTGCCTTGACCGGCGAGCGTGCTCTACGTGTCGTTCGGTGGGGATGCGATGAGCCATGGAGGGGCAAAGTGTTGTTTAGGAACAAAGAAGATGAGGGTGATTAACCAGGAAATATAATGAAAGAGATAAGAAAAGTATATTTTTGTGTATTACTAAGCAGACAGAGAGAAGATTTTGATTTCATATCTGCATATTGTGCGTTGTAAGCTATTTATGCTTGGTGATGAGCTGGTTGGTGAAGGAACTCTTCGTTGGAGTTTGTTGGAGTTTGTGGCAGCTTCGTTGGAGTTTGCGGCAGCTTTGTTGAATGCCCACCTATTGTTCGTTGGAGAACAGCATGAGCCATCTACAAACACCACCGATATTTCAACAATTCAGCTGCTCAACATTAACAATAACGTCTACTCACAAACATATCGATCATTAGCTTCTAACAATAAGAAAATCCACTTCCAAAACCCCACTTTTCAAACACATCTCTCCAATAGCATCCTTCTCTCCGTTGGACTCTCACTTACCTAATTCCTCCCAAACTTCTTTCCCTCTTACCAACCATGAACGGAGTATCTGTAGACATCAACCATCTGAAGAAAGGAGAGGTCAGGTAAGTAAGAACAGCCATATTCATAATTAATTGACGATAAAGAAGCTCCTACTAACTGCTCAGCCTCGGTACCTCCATGTATGTTGACAAATTGCCACCATATCCGACCCCTCTAACGATACAGTATGGCGGTTAAATTCGCTGACGGCGTCATATTAGGTGCTGATAGGTAAGAAGATGATAAGATCTGATGATACTGTTGATACTAATCTATAGTCGTACTACTACAGGAGCATATATTGCTAATCGGTAAGTGAGGCCTTACGAACCCCAGATCAAGGCCAAATCTAACTCCAGTGTCACCGACAAATTGACTCAAATCCACGATAAAATATGGTGCTGTCGCTCGGGTTCTGCTGCCGATACCCAGGCTCTGGCAGACATTGTCAAGTATCATATGGAATCATACTCGCTTCACAACAACCGAACGCCGACTCCAAAGGTCGCCGCGTCTATTTTCCAAGAGCTTTGCTACGCCAATAAGGACGCGATATCAGCAGGAATCATTTTGGCTGGTTACGATCCCAAAACCAAGGGCGATGTCTTCTCGATTCCGCTCGGAGGCTCTCTGCACAAACAGGACTTTGCAATTGCAGGGTCTGGATCTTCATATATATACGGTCTGACGGAGAAAACGTACAAGCCCAACATGACGAAGGATGAGGCTATTCATTTTGTCAAACAGGCACTTGCACAGGCTATTAACTGGGATGGGTCGTCTGGAGGCATCATTCGAATGGTTGTACTAACAGATCAGCCGATAGAGCGCCTGGTGTTTTATCCTGAGGAATACCGCAGTGTATGAGTAGAAGAAAAAGCAGAGAAGGCGTAAATAGCAGAATTTTAAGTTTTAAATCGTTAAACGTTGAACCCTTACCCTGGAGTTCTCTAAGTGTTAATCTTCCAAAGTGTTAAATTCTTAAAATTCTTAAATTCCTAAAATTCTTTAATTCCTAAAAATTCTTAAAATTCCGAATTCCTAAATTTTAAAATTCTAAAATTCCTAAAAATTCTAAAATTCCTAATTCCTAATTCCTTTTCCTAATTCTTAAACTCCTAACTCCTAAATCCCCAATTCCTACCACCCACCATGCACACCCTCTCTGCCGTACTCCCCCAGCTCCCCCATCCCTTCACCGTCTACCACGTAAGAACTGCTCCTAAGAAATGCCGCCGTCTAGTATATATCCCCAAGAAACGCGCCAAATCCACCCCGCTCGACACCCAGGCCGTCCATGTATTCCTGGTGGCCTTTGATGATCTCGTGCTGTACGCGCTGGAAATCTACCTGTTTGAGTCCCCGGAATACGTCACAGTATTTGTATCGAAAGCAGATACTTCTGGCCATTATTACCAGGATACTGCATTGTCGTTCAAAGCTATATCGACGGTGCTGATCCAGACAGTGATCCGTGACTACCTTCGTACATCCAAACGCGTACGCATATGCCTTTTTGCCAAATCCGCCGGCCGCTACCTGTTTCCGAAATCCAACGAAAGCCCCAACAAGCATGTTCTCAAGGACTCGGCGCTCGTCAGGTGGTGGGTCCAGGCGCTGGATCCCGTGGCCGAGCAGTTCGAGCATGTTTCCAAGGCCAGGCTGCAGATCCCCGGCGCAGACTCACGAAGCATCGAGGCGTGTTTGCCAGACGTGTCGACGCGCCGGTTTCCGTGGTCCGTGGGCGATATATTCGGCGCCAACGACGATATTCCGGCCGTCAAGTGCATTCCTCGCTTCCCTGACGACCCCAAGTCGCGCTTTCTGGACTATCTCGTGGCGGAAAAGCGCGCATTGAAGACGTCGCGGCAGCAATTCTGGCTGGAGCTTCCTTCGCGCCAGGAATTCCGCCTGGGAAGCGTGGTTGGAATCATTGGCATTGAAGGAACGGTGAAATCTCGGCCAATTGAGCAGGAAAACGAGCCTCAATTGACACCTATTACTCTCAATAAGGACTGGTCGAATATCTACGAATGCCTCATGTCGTTGGACTTTTCTACAAGGGAAAAAGCTCAATTGAGTTCGAAGTCGTTGACGAAGTTGCTTCCTGAGAGCATAAGCTATGATATATATGGGACTCAACAGCCTACCGAGAGGAAAAAACGAGCGGAACCGGTGGCAGTTGCGAATACGCTGTCGGCGGGGTTGATTCGAAAAAAGGCAAAGACGAGCTCATAGGGGAGAGGCTAGGGGTGCTAACGATGATCTGGATCACCAGGATTTGATATGAAGGCTGAGGAGCTAGAAAGCGTTGATTGTGTGAAGGGTGTGAAATTCTTGATTCTTGGAGATACAGCGAATCTCTTAATTCTTGGAGATACAGCAGATCTGTTGATTTCTCGGAGATACAGCAAATCTCTCAATTCTCAGAGATACAGCAAATCTCTCAATTCTCGGAGATACTGCCAATTCCTCGATCTCTCAACCTCCACCCAAATTCAACCGCTCCACGTACTCCTGCAGCCGCTCACTCCCCAGCACATTCATCTCCGCCTTGATACCCATGAAAAGACCCAGCTGGATCTCCTCCTTCCACTCCTCGAAGCCCGGCTGATTGATCCAGTCTCTCTTCATGATCGAAACTGCCATACGACGATCAGATTCAGCCATTGGAATGCAGCTATCAAGGAGATCTAGAACACGGGAGCCTGCATATTCAATTGCAGATATCGCTGGAAAACTGGGATTCGACTTGGATCCAAGCTTATAAGTAGCCAGGATCTGGAATCCATATGGATCGGAATCAACAAGGGCATATACGGGCAAGCAGGGATTGGACTTGCACAGGTACTGGAGAAACAACAGGGTATTCAAATCGGGGTATCCTTTGCCCTAAAGCATTAGAGGAGATTTTAATGGCGAAGGACTGTGCTTACCGTCAACAAAATGCCGTCATTGCCCAATATTTTGTACAACTCCTGGAACACGGCTTCTTTCTCCATCACTAGAATGTACCGAGGGGAATAATTTGCTACTCCGTCTGATACAATTTGAACACTGGAAACAGACGTCATGTCGGGGATTAGAAAGGGACCGTTACGTACAGAGACTTCGGCAATTCGTGTCTTGGAACTCGTCACCTTGTGAAACAGCCTCAAATTGCCGAGTGCAATGCCCTTTGGAGAAGCAATGACATTCAAATCGGCTCGGTTTACGCCCAAAGCAGACGAGATCTGATCAATGGTTCGATCCACCATCCTCTGCTCTTTGAACAGCTTCACGTCTTGATAATAGATATCTCTCTTCGTAACAATGGTTCCAGAATCCACGTTTCCTCGAATAATCTGCAACAATCGCGAAGTTACGGTGAATCTCCAGGATTCTTGCATGGTGGTTCCGGGGAATTGGATGGGTTTACATCTAACGAAAGTAAGTTGAAGGTCTAAACTAAAACACGGACTGAAATTACCTTTTTCCCAAATGAATGGTTGGAACCTTTAAATCGGCGATATTTCGTTTGATATTATCGAAAATGGCATCTATAGTAGCTAGGACATATGATTGGCTGGAGCAGGGGGGTTAGATGCTCTTCTATCAGGATATCATGGGAAGGGGTATCTTACATTGAACTACGCTGAATTAAGTCGGAATCATCGGGTTGGATAGTCATGGTGGATGTAAGAAGTTAAGTTTGAGTTGATGGTGGGGAAAAGGTTAAAAAAGCTTAGTCATCGGGAGGTCACGTGGGAGGGTGCATGTACGCAGAAATTAGAGAGATTTTGTGAAATATTTGTGAAATATTGTTTGGAAGTGTTAAAGTGTTTGAATGATTGGATGGTTATCATTTAATGATGCTACAGTCTGTCACATTTTGACTTGACATTCACTCCACTCCCTATGATATCTCCTACAACAACACCAACATCTGGATTCATGAATTCATTGAAGTTCACCTAAATCCTTAACTCCTCAGCTAGTTCTCTATCCGCCTCAGTACAAAAAATACGGCGGACTGTCTCGTAAATCCATCAGCCCTAGTACCGTGTTCTCGTCCACCTTCTTAAAATGATCGTTTATAGGCAGATTATCATACACCATAGTGGCTGTAGGAGATTCACACGACTCAATTAATTGTAATCTGGCGGCATGGCCTGGAGCGGTGGACTCTTCGGGATTATCGTTAGGTCCAGCTGCTCCTGGGGCCATCAAGGCGGTCCACGTCTTTACAGGATCGGCTGGAAACACCTTTTTGCCGTCTTCAGATACAAATACCAGTGGATGGGCGTCTTCTGAATTTTCGTAGAATTTCCCGTACCAATTAGCAGGGACAATGATGTTCTCGAGCGGATGTCCCGTGGCCAGCTCGGAACCTTTCCAACCACCAAATAGAAAATCAACGGGAATGGGCTGGAGTGATTTATAGAGCTCAATTGCTTCGTCGCGGGTGGAGCCTGCTTTGACTATTTGTTCGAAGGTGACCATGGTGGAAGAACTTTAAAGAAAGGGAATCGGGTTAATAAGTCAGGTATGAATAAGATAATCCAATGTAAAGTGTTTATTCTAACACGTACAAGAAGATTGTATGGTATTTATAGATTTGCATGTGAGGAGGGTTTGCGTGGTTTTTCCAGGATAGGATATGAGATAAGGATAGCTAAGGGATATAAGTCTAGTTGGATATATTTAAAAGACATATTATAAAGGACATTGCAAAAGATATTAGAGATTTCATGATTTATATAAATTTATATGATATTTATGCTGATTTTATACGATATTTATAATGATATTTTTATAACTTTTATACGATATCCTTTTTGTCTATTAAACTCCGCTATCCTACCACACGTGCATGATAAAGGCTGAGGAGATAGCGAGAATAGTTGATAAATATGAATAAATTAAATTAAAACAGTGAAATTTAAAAAATACAGTATACAGTATCTCATAATATTTATATATTTCGTTAATTATTATTATTATAAACCTCTATTCCCTTAAAACCCGTCTCTGTTCATACAGCCTAGTCATACCGATGACGCAACAACGTCACGCCTGCGAGCAAAATTACTCATCGGTACGGTAATTATGTAATCGGGGTGTTTTTAAAAAGGGTATTTAAGGCTGTTTTGGAGTTTTTTAACTTTTAAGGTTGATAAGTGTTATTGTTTATTTGTAAAATACGCTGATCTTCTCCAAGAACGTTCATCAGGTACGGTAGCATAGAGAAGAGAGAGATAAGATAACAATGGCATGTTGTTAGCATTAACTAATTAACTAATTAAATGATAAGATAATAGCACTATAAACAATAATTTGAACTAATATCATAATAGTTTATTTTATGCCCATTTCTTTTTCTTCTCTTTTCCCCATTTTCCGTCTCTCCGATCTTTCTTTTCTCCACAAACTTGGATCAGCCATTAAAATTCCACGCTTCAACACCTCAACGACGAATTTCACGACGAATTCAAGGTAATTTCCAGTAAATTCTCGACTATCTCATCTCTATTTTTACCAAGATCAATATCATATACCCCATATACCCCCGTAATCCCCCATTCTCGTCATGTGGAGAACCGCCAGAGCTCATCTCGCGCCCCGAGCGCCCCGCGCCAAGCGCCTTTTCTCCCTGGACTACTTTGATCTCCATGAGATCTCGATTTCCGGCCTAATTGCCGAAAAACCCTCTTCTTCTGTCAAGTTCACCAATCTGTTTTTGCGTGATGCCGATTCGTCGGCCGCCTCGATCTACGCTTCGAATCAACAAAAGACCTTTTCTACCGGAGACATTGCCTCTGACATTCATGCACGCCATGCCAGCATCGTTGGGTCTTCGCTGAACGTCGAGTGGAGCGACGGCCTGAATTCGTCGTTTTCCAGGAAGTTTCTCACTGCTTATAGCACGACGGATCGGCGTCGAGAGCTCCGGCAAACAAACAGCAGCAAATGGGCGTCCTGGGCGCAAATCCCCGATATAAACAGCCAGGTATGCCGAATTCCGTACTCGGAATATACAAACCCAGCTTCGCCGCTGTTTCGCCAGGCTCTCATTGATCTGCAGCGAGTCGGCCTGGTGTTTGTAACCGACGTGCCTCGGCCTCGCGAAGGTGTGGAATCGCCGGTGGAGACCATAGCCAAACAGATTGGATATATCAAGGAGACGTTCTACGGGACGACATGGGCCGTCAAGAGCGTGCCTGAGGCCATCAATGTCGCCTACACGGCCGTTTATTTGCCGTTGCATATGGACCTGTGCTACTACGAGTCACCTCCGGGACTGCAATTGCTGCATGTCATAGACAACAAGGCCACTGGAGGCGAGTCTTTGTTTGTGGATTCATATGCTGCTGCTTTGCATGTCCGAGATACCGATTTGGATGCCTACAGGGCTCTTTGCACAGTACCTATGTCATTCCACTACGTCAACGATGGGCATCATTACTACTATCAGCGCCCACTTATAGTCGAGAGCCCTACAAGCCCTGCTGACCCTGTGACTGGGACGCGGGATATCGAACACTTAAACTATTCTCCGCCTTTTCAGGGCCCGTTCGATGCCATTGCGACCAACTCGGATATCTCCAGATCCACCCTCGATGCATTTGTTCGAGGACTCAAAAGCTTCGAAGCCTATATCAATGATCCTAAGAACAAGCTGGAGCTGAAGATCCCGGAAAACTCCTGCCAGATCTTCTACAATCGGCGAATTCTCCACGGACGACAGGAGTTCGACGCAACTTCCGGGCCACGGTGGTTCCAAGGCACGTATCTGGACATTGATGCGTTTTACTCCAAGCTGCGGTGTGTACAGGAGGCGGGTGGGCTGCAATAAGTGATGGTGTTATATCAGCATAGGCTGGTTTAACTGGTATATCTGGTTTGACTGCTTTGTTTCCTGACATGCCTTTTCTGGTTTGTTTCCTGACATGCCTTTTCTGGTTTGTTTCCTGACATGTCTGTATTATCCTGGTTGGTATGTCGGTTTATGCCGGTCTCTATGCCCTGGTTCTCATCTCCTGGTTTATTCTGGCTTGTATGCCGGTTATCCTGGCTATCTGGTTTGTATCCCCGGCCTGTATCCTCCGTCCCTCGTCTGTATTCCTTATTCTAACTCTACATATGTACATTCCATTCAAATAACCTCGGATATCACCTTGCTGGCTGCTCGGTACGTCTCAAGCATATCCGCACACTTGTTTCGCTCCTGGACCACGTTCTGGTCCTCGAACAGTAGCTCCTCGAACATCTGCTCCTTGTACAGCTCGCTGACCAGCCGGTTCTGCGCGCCCTCTTTGCTGAAGTTCACCAAAAGGTGCATAATGGCCTTGGGAACCTGGTCCTGAATGATCTCACGAACTATATCGAAGTAGTTGATGATGAGCTTGCGAATGAGATCGCACTCCAGCCGTTCTTTCTCCGACATGCTGGCAAGCTCATTCAGAGACCCGTTCATCTCGCTCGTATCGAACAGATCCGACTCTGCGTCCATATGCCTGGAGCTGTGCTTGGTGTGACGCTTCTTGGGCGATTCCTGAGCAATGTGCTCTGCCGAGTCCTTTCCAAAAAAGTAGTTGAGAAACGAGTCCTTGGAGTGCGAGCTCGATCTGTGCTCATCTGACGGGGACTCACCAGATCGACTGCTGCTTCGCTTTGCAACGCCATTGACGGCAACCCCAGCAGCATCCTTGGCCAGTTCTTCGTTGGCAATTGCACTTGAGGAAGTGTCGAAGGCATTGTGGCCAGAATCGGGGCCATTGAGTTTCTTCTTCTCAGCCAACAGCTCATGGCGAGCTCGTCGTTCATTCTGCTTCTTGTCATCCAGAATCGAGCTCATGGCAGCAGGAGCACCGAGAAAGTTGGGATGGTTCGTGTTTATATATGCCATTTGTATCTCAATGAGCGAGGTGACATACGACGAAGTGGGACTGAGCCGGTCGCGAAGCAAGTCACTCAAAACCTCAATGAGTCGAGCCTGCAGCTTGGGGAAGCGGGCAAGCTCAGGAAAACTTGAGTTATGGCAGATCTTCATCAGTTCCTCATATACCATCTCAACACACTTCTGACAGGGAGCTTCCAGTAGCTTGATCTGCGGCTTCACCAGCAAGTCGAAGGCCAGTTCTGGGACGAACAGCGAGGCACGAGGCCCGGTGGAGTTGCGGATCACTGTGCGAATGTCAGAATAGGTGAGGTTCGATACCGGGTCAATATCTTCCAGGTTGGATCCAAACACCTGGTTGTAGATGTAGTAGATTCTAGCACCACCAGACAGCTCCTTGGTGGAGATGTTGTTGCTGTTGCCGTCGATGGAGGAGGTGAAACTCAGGGCGAACTTCGTCATGAGCTGCAGCAGAAACGGGCCTCTATCGGTAGGGTTGAAAATACGAGTGCTGCCGTACGAGGCGAGTTCCTGCGAGGTTTGGCCCATCAGAGTGTTGAGACGGGCCTTGATGTCGGGCAAACGTTCGCGAATATGCACCATGAGCGTCTGATTCAGGGTCTTTGCAAGGTACTGCGTGCCACATCGATGCGAGATGTTGCGATATGCTGCATGGTTGAGAAAAAACTCCCGTTCCTTGTCGAGACTCTCTTTCATGGGCTTGTTTTCCTGGATATCTTGCTGAGATCGGTTAATGACACCGATAAAGCCCAGTTTCAGCGAGTATACATGGCCTGAAAGAATGTCCAGAGCATTGGTCCCCTGGTCCATCAGGTCGAGCTTGGTGAGCACTCCAATGGTGCGTTTTCCCTGGGGATCAACGGATCGGGCCAGCTTGAGGCTCTCACTGTTCACAATGTCGACGTTTGCCGGAGAAACGGCCAGAATGATGCTATTTGGCTTGCCAATGTACTCCACGATGAGGTTTCGAGTCTGTTTCTCAATGTCGGTCGGCTGGTCGCCAATGGGGATCTTGGTGAGCCCTGGAAGGTCCACGAGGGTCAGATTCAGCACATGAGGACTGAAGATCTTGAGGTTTATCGGCAGCTTGTTGATGCCCTTGTTGCTGCCGGCGATGCGAGCGGTCTCGTTTTCGATTTCCCGTCGAATGTCGCCGAAATCAAAGTACTGTTTGCCGGGGATGTGGAGAAACTCGCCCCATTCGTCGGACTGGTGCGAGACGAAGCCGGTTTCGGACGTGGCAGGGCTGTGAAAGGGTGTCTCGGGGGTGTCGGTGGTTTTCTCGGAGTTTTTATCGCTTTTCTCCGAGTTTTTATCGCTGTTTTTCTCGCTGCTTTTCTCGCTAACATTCACCAGCTGCAGAATCAACGGTCTTCTGGTGACAATTCCGGTGCCACGAGGTAGAAAATCACGGCCGACTGGGGTTAGTTGGCTTCGGGACTCAATGAACGCTACGTCTACGATTCTACGATTCTACGTCTACGATTCTACGTCTCTAACCATCTTGCTAAGCTACGACGGCCAGGCCTTCTACCTACCGATATTCTCCAAAACACTGCTTTTCCCGCAGCTCTGACTGCCTACTACGACGACCTGAGGAAGATCTAGCGTATCAGATCCAATGGTATTAAATACCAGATCTTGCAGTCGGTTGACGACCGGAATGAGGTCTTCCATTGGTGCCATTAAGAAGTTGAGTTGAGTTGGAGGCAAAAGGTGGGGGAAGGAGGGTAAGTGGGGATTGCCTGATTGGGATAAGCGGGGGATAAGCGAAGATAATGCTCGTTTAAGCGTTATGTTCATGCGGTTTTTACGTTTATTCTTCGTTTAAGCGTTATTTGACGTTGCTTTTAACGTTATTTCAACGTCGTGTCTACTTTCATCGCATGGTTGTTGGTGGAGATCAGCTGCTTCTATGGGATAGCCTCTATCGCTTCTCTGATCTCCCCTAATAAACCTCCAAGATGTACCGCTCCGCCTCCTTCAGACGCTCAATGGCCTGCGACGCGTCCACCGGCTCCGTGCTCTCGCCCTGGATGATGTCCACCAGCGCTGCCGACACGTCGGGGACGGGCCAGGTCGGCCCACACAGGTAGAAGCAGCCCTGCTTGTGCACAAACGCCTGAGCAAGCTCTTTTCGGGCCTCCACAATGCGGTCCTGGATGTATATTTTCTGCGGCTGGTCCCGTGAGAACGCCGCACCAATATGGGTCAGAATACCTGCGCTCTTGTACGCCTCAAACAGCTCGCCATACAGGTATTCCTGACGTTGGTGCCGAGAGCCCAGAAACAGGTAGATTTCCCCGATGTCATGCCCGTTGGCCTTCTGCCAGGCCTTCTCTTCCAGGAACGCCTTGAACGGCGCCAGTCCCGTGCCCAGGCCGGCCATGATGATGGGCGTTGTGGTCAGCGGAGGCAGCTTCATCACACTTGGTTTGACAGAAACGACCACTTCGGCACCGACCTCGAGATCTGCGAGGAATTTCGACGCCTGGCCGTATCGCGTTCTTCCTTTGCCGTCGACCCAGTCCACAACGACAATCAGCAGGTGCACCGAGTCGGGATGGACCTTCTGCGACGAGGCTATTGAGTACTCACGCCGTTTCAGCGGCGATATCAGCGTCACCAGCTGGTCAATGCTGGGATGGGCAGAGGGAAACTCGCGCAGAATGTCCACGTAGTTGTCGAGATTGACCTCGGTTCGATGCTTGAGCTCTTCTGCCCCGGCCGGCGATGCGATCTTCAGCAGCTGTTTCTTCTGGCTGATGTCTAAAGCGTATTCGGCCAAATTCTCATAGAACTTCTTGCTGGGCTTTCCAAACAAGTCAAGGATGTTCTTCAGAGCCTGGAACACCGTTCTGATTTCCTTGGTCTGAGGATTGTCACGGCTAGGAACTTCCACCAGGGCATCGGCATCAAGCCCGTACCACTGTATGAACTCGTTGACATTTTCCACATTGTTGGACGCGTGGACTCCAAGAGCCTCGCCAATGGCATATGTGAGTCCTGTGCCGGAGATATCCAGCTCTAGGTGGAAGATATGTCTCTCGTAGTCATCGGGAGTCACTCGTTGGTTCACAGAGACCTTTGCAATGGAGGTTTTGACAGCAGCTTCGGGGAAAAGATCCAAGTTGGAGTTGTAGGCTTCCTTGAAGACAATGCCTTTGATGAGCTCGGTGGACGTGGATTCCTGGGGGTTGGAGGGCACGTCGGAGGACCAGTCTGAGGGCGTGAATCCGGTGGGAATGACATGGCGGGGGAAGGGCGAGTTGCCGTCAAGGGAGACGTCACCATCGAGGGAGTTGCCGTTCTCAATGACTGCACCGTTCCCGTTGAGTGAACCGTTCTCATAGGCTCCACCGTTGCCATTGGCCGTACCATTCAAAGCCTCTCCTATCACCAACCTCTTGAATGCCCGGTCCACGACCACCTCTGCCAGAGACGCTATTGTTGCAGCAACAGGCTCGGTATCCTGGCCGTTTGACTGCACGATTCTAGAGGTGATTTGATCCACAGAAAGACCTGGCTCGGTCAGTTTCCAAAACACAACCTGCTCGGCGATAGGAGGAGTTTTCATGACAGAAGAATGGAACGTGTCCTGAGTCAAAAACAAGTGGTTCAATGCATATACCGAGATGTCGGGCAGCGTCGCAAGCTGGTGCCTGACGGGATCGGGAAGACTGTCAACCAGAGCATCAGGGTCCCCAGCAATGACCAGATGAGCAGACGGCGAAAGAGTGGAAACAATGTCGAAGTAGGAGAACAGTCGAGCATCGTTGACAAACACCACGTCGGCTGCTGAGGCTCGGTACGGAGCGTCGACGAACTTGCTGGAGACGCGGATTTCTGTCTCTGTGATACCTCCAAGGACGTTGTTGTCGTGAGAAACAAGATAATTGACCTTCTTGGAGTTGTCCAGACTGAGTGAAAATACAAGAGGAGCTGCTGCTCCGGCCAGTTGGCTCTTTGCCAGGTCCCAGAAGATGTACTGGGCATCAAAGGAGTTGGTGGAGGAGATGACTTGGCCAGTGACTTCGGCAATGGTCTGCAGGGAGAAATCGCTGTCGGAGGCGTACAGATGGTCGTACACTTGGACGTTTCGGCCGGAGAAGAGCAGCAGCGTGGAGATGCCCGAGGCGAGGGGAGACGTCGCAGAGGCCAATGAAGACGTGGAGACGCCCGACGGCCCGCCGAAAACGACTATTCGCTTCACCGACTCCGGCACGAGCCCCAGGAACTCCTCGGTGAAGATCGTCTCGCCGAACAGCCGTACGTTGATATGGCCCAGATGGCCGTTCACAGCCACAGCCTGTGCGGCCAAAGTCGACTCCACGGCCCCCAGAGTCACCAGAAGAACCTCTGGATCAGCCGCTCCCGAGTACTCCAGCGGCCGGTACTGCGTTCCAAACAGGCTGTTGTACAGCTTGAAGACCTCGCTGGCAGTCGTCTGTGGGCTCATGCTGCCTACCAACGTCGAGTACCTCTGGAAGATCTCAGTCGCCGACAGCACGGACGGGATATGCGTCACTTCCGAGAGGCCCCTGATACCGTCGTATACGAGCGCAGTGTGTGTGATTTTGGCTAGTGCTGCGTTCACAATGGCCAGATCAACTGTCTCTTGAACACCCTTGGAGACCAGCAGGCTCCATCCCAGGCCCACAGCGACGTCCTGCAGGCCGCGATAGTCGTTGAAAAGCACGCCGTCGCGGTAGTTGACGGCCGCGACGTTGAACACCGAGCGCAGGCCGCTGGACGCCAGCACGGGCTGCATGAAGCGCACGGCTCCAGCTGTAGCCAGTACGACGGTAAGCTCGTGGGGCCGCGAGCCCGCGTAGCCAAGCAGGGCCGACGAGGCGCCCAGGCGGCACTCCAGGCGGAACAGATCAGGCGGTTTGCGGCTGTCGTCCGGCAGCGAGGCGGCGGTCCAGCTGGTCAGAGCTGAGATGAGATCGAACTCGGCGTCGCTGTAGCCGAAGACGGCGTCGCCAAGCGCATAGGCCGCGTGCTGAATCAGCAGGGAGACAGTGCCGTAGGCGGCGCCCTGGCCGGAGAATCGGTCGGGGATAGTGGGAAAAGCCGTCATGTATGGGGAGAAAGGAGAAAAAAAACGGTATGGAAATTTGCTGTGGCGGTGAAAGTGGCAGTTATGGCGCAGCCGCACGTGACAGTGCGGAGTTGCCTGATCCGGCACCCCATCAGCGGATATGCCTCCCCCCCACAACACGCTCCGTGTAAATCTCTCCGTTACACCATACATTGTTACACCATACATTATGGATATCGATAAATCGCTGCCGTTGCTTAGCTACACGCGCGCAATTACCCGCGCTGGAGCCGCCTACGAGTGGGATTCTTACAAGGAGAATTCCCACAAGCTGATCGTCCGAGTTCAGACTGCAGGCTCCATCTCCGACAATTACTTGCAGATGTCGATTGTGGACGTGGACGAGAAAAGCCACGAGATGAATCTCCTCGAGTATGTAAAGTTAAGTAGATTTCGTACACACTCCGACGACGTAGACGTAGTGATCTCGGAGTCGTCCAGCCAGATCGGCATCTCGTATCCCGGCAGAACTCGGCGTAAGATGTTCGAAATCAGCCTGACGCACCGTAATTTCCGCCAGCTGATCAATTGTTTCAACTTATATAACTTACATATAGTGGTGATGGATGACGGGGAGACGGACGTAGAGGAGCCAGGCACTCAGGCCACCGATACCGACGAGACGTCGTTCATGACGGAGCGATATCAGTCGTCTTCGGGTACCAGTAATATTGTTTCGTCGGGTGAGAGTGAGCGAGTGGACGGCGAGAAGGGAGTGGTGACTCAGAGCATGGTGGCTCAGAGCATGGCATTGATAGCTAACGACGAGCGAGACGCAGATCCAGCGTTGCGAGAGCAGATAGTGGCGATGCTGAACGAGCCGGAGTTTATGGAGTTTGCATGCCAGGTGGAGTTGGTATGGCGAGATTTGACGAGGTGGTAGGCGACGAGAAGCGGGGAATATAGTACTCGACACGAGGGTTAGTGTGTGTTGGTATGTTGCTGGTATGTTACTCGTGCTGTTTGGTATTACTTTCTTTGGTATCTGTTGTTAGTATTAGCTTATCTTTCTGCTTTTTTTTGTTGCTTAACGTCTGCTGCTGTCTGCGGCTGTTTGTGGAGATGTCTGTGGAGATCAACGGTTGTTCTAAAAGTGCTTGGAAATACTAGGAAAAATCCAGAATATCGACAATTCGCTAAGGTGCAATATGCTTCTGGTTTTTTTTTTTTAATTTTCTCATGTCTTCTCTGTCACGTCAAAGGGTAGGCTGTCTATAGTGTGCAGCCATCAAGTCAGGTCTAAGAGCATGAAGAAACTCAACTCAAAGTGTCTGAGTGATTTTTCTTCTTCAGAATGCTTCAAAACTGTCAATTTTTATGCTTGAATCTGGGAAAATCATGGATCTAATTTCCGGGTTTTCTGTGGTCTCTAGTGTGTGGTTCTGTAGCCTCTGGCCTCTGATCTCTAGTTCTCTGGCCTCTGATCTCTCTGGTCACTCCACAGGCAAACGACTGAATATTCAAAACCTTGGATATTCCCCTCTATGAAAAGGCCCTCAACCCCCTGCACTTTTCTCCGCTATTCCTGTGCTTGTGGCCATCTTTGTGCTCTTTGCGGGGTTGCTTTCTTCACCTCACAGCCAACATCTACGAATATTCCCCCGGCCTCCCTCTGCCTCTTCGGCCCTCTGCAACTCTCCGCCTGCTTCTCCCCCTCCTCTGTTCCCCCTTCTCGCTGCTCTCCGGCCCGTTCTCGGTTCTCCCCCGATATACCCCATCGAGAACAATTTGGTCTTTTGACTTTCGCTCGCAACAACACAAATTGCTCGAATTAGCGAAATCTCTCCGCACAACAAACGGCCAAACCGACACCGCATAGCGATACCTCAGGCTGTCTAAGTGCTTTCGACCATGATTCCCGACGATCTGACCGACAGCAGGGCCCCGCCGTCTGCGCAGATGGACTCGCTTAGGCGTATCAAGAATGCCGCTATCGGCCACCAGGACGCCAAGCATGACATTGCAAGCAACTCGCAACTTATGCATACCATCTTCGATATCTTCGAGAAAGGCTCCTACGACGCCAAGCTGCAGGCTGCTCAGATTATCGCCAGTTTGGCCTACGGTAAGTACCGGCGCTTAACTTCATTGGAACCAATCTAACATCAGGCGCTCCTCACACGGTCGATATTGTTTCCTCGTATCCCGTCATTCCCATATTTTTGCATTTGCAGGACTCTTCGCAGGGCTTTGAACTCACCACGGCCGGACTCAAGATCCTCGTGGCTCTGCTCAGTCATAAGCCTGATCCAACTGTACTTTGCCGATACCCCGAGCTGGTCGTAGCGCTCAACAAGATCCTGCTGACCAAGAAGGCGCCTCTGGTGCTGCTCGATCAGGCATGCAAGGTCATCAGCTGCCTGGCCTCGAGCTTTGCTGAACAGTTCTTATCATACATTTCCACCACCTTCAGCCCGCCGACTGTCATCTCAGCCCTGGTCGACCCGCTGACCAAGCTGCTGACACGGCTGCTCTATCATTTCAGCTACGACGCACCTGGAGAGGCCGAGGGCTGTATTGGAAGCGCTCTTTATGCATACAGTCAGATCATTCTTCCCCAGGACGTGCACAAGATTCTCAACAACAAGGTGACGCCTTTCCAGTGGAGCGGAACGACCTATCTCATCAAAGGCGACGAGTTTCTCAAGGGCGTCATTGCATTCACTCGTTCTCATCGCCCGGAGCTCCGCCTTACTGCTGCTGCATTGCTGACGAAGATCCAGGCCCATGCCCCCACGCCCGAGCAGAAGGAAGAACTGACCAAGATCATAATACCGGTGGTCATTCCACTTCTGGAGGTCCGTCAGGGCGACCCCAAGGTCACCGATACGCTGGCATCCATCTGTCTTTCAGATGAAATGAGTGCTGCTGCTGCAGTCGAAGTCGGCGTGGTGCGAAAAATCACCGCTCTCATCAAACCCGAGGTCGTAAAGGACACTCCCAAGTCGAATACGCTCACTCAGAGCTACCTGCTTGTACTTACCGGCATTGGGTTACATAAGGATGATTTCAGGTTGGACATTGTTGACAGTGGGGCATTTGACATTGTAGTGCAGATTCTCAGTGGAACCTCGCCGGACATCACCAAGAGTCGCAAAGTCAAGGTGGCTGCCTGCCATGTCTTGAGAGCATTGTCCAGAAGTGTGCGACTGCTGCGTACTCGTCTAGGATCAATTGACGTTTCCGACGGTTTCAAGGAGCTGCTCATCACTGGAGGAGAAGAGGACGGCCAGGCAGAAGTGCCGGATAAACGTCGAGCAATCCCTGAAACAAGACAAGAACCTAATGACGATCAAAACATGACTGAGGCATCAAGCAGCGAGCTATTGGACGATGTAACGAAGCAGCCGCTTCCTCTAACGTACCCCAAGTGGGAAGTGCAAACAGCTGTCATGGCTGCCGTCTGCAACCTAATTCTGGAATTCAGTCCTCTTCACAAAGCCATCTGGGATAACGGGTTTCTTGAGATTATCATTGATTGCGCGCATACTCCCTATGCGCCTTTACGTCTGAATTCTGTCTGGGCTTTGAAGAACGTTGTTTACGAGGCACCGTCCTCTGCAAAGGAGACGGTTTTGGGCAAAGTGACTTGGCCATATTTGCTGGAACTCTGTGAAGATGAAGAACTGGAAATACAGGAACAAGCGCTTGATTTCCTACGAAACATTCTTTGTCGTAACGAAACGGCTGTGAATGGGCTGTTTGCCGAGCTTGGCCCCGACACACTCTTCAGCATGATCTCGAAGAAACTCGACAATTTCGGCGAGGAGTATCCCAACGTAGCAGTATCTGCTATATACGTTCTCGTGCATCTTGCAGCTGGCTCGGAAGCTCATCGGGACTTGCTTGTCTCGAAGGAATCTCTCCTGAAGCAGGTTCTTCCGTACATGACCAGCACCAATATCCTGATACGAACAGCATGCATCTGGCTCGTCATCAATCTGACACATGTGGGAGATCACGGGAATTTCCCCGTCAGTGAAGCTTGCAAAGTCCGTGCAGAGCAGCTGATTGCCATGGGATTCAAAGACAAGTTGAACGAGCGATGTCTCGATACTACGCTGGATATTCGAGAACGAGTACGAACAGCGCTGTTCCAGTTGCAGGGATACAGCGGAGCACCGGGGCATTAAGATATTATTGATATTATGCAAGGGATGCACCGCACGCTATTATGCAACGGATGCCCCGCACTATTATGCATTACAGATGCTATTATATATGCTCAACACCACAATAGCCATTTGACTATGCGCAGGCCCATCGAGGTGACGCGTTTGACAAGCAGCAGGACCGTCACGATCATCCAGCACGTCCACATGATGAAGATGAGCACCCAGGCCAGGAGAGAGTATGCAGTTTTACGGATGGCCTTGATGGTGGTTGCACGCCGTTCGATATGGCCAATGCGTTCTCCCAGCTTTCGTACCTCGAGATTGAGCGTCGTAGAAGCTTCACCAAGAACCCGGTCCGACTCTGCCAGAATGGTATCCAAGGCGACTGTTTTCTCAAGGACCAGAGAATCCCGTAGTTGCGAAGCCCGAGGCCCCTGAGAGTTGACGTAGGTATTTGAATCGGGCACCAGGCTGGTCGTTATTTCCTGCGAGAAGTCATGCAAATCTCTGTCTATGCTTTGGGCTACCTGGCACCCTCGTAGCGACTTCTCGAAGGATTGTATCAGGTTGGAGGAGCTGTTTGCGCTCAGAAAGTAAATGGTCTCGAAGTAGCGCAGATCACGCATATGCAGGGAATTCTTGTTGTCGGCCTTATCGACAAAGTCCATCACAGGCTCGTCAGGTGTTTCGGCCGGCGCAGGGTCGGTGTCTGATTCACGAACAATGGTGGGAATGGCCAGAGAACTGGCAGGCAGCGACTTGCTTGGGCGATCAGTGAAACTCGTAGTAGAGCCAGCGGGCCGATGGGTCTCCACGGACGGCAGTTTGATGCTTTTAACGGGAGACGAGGGTCTGCGTGATTTTTCAGGGCCACTTTCACTAGTGAGAGGCTCCTCAGGCTCGCTGTTCGACAGGGACCTCGCCGAGTCCGACTCATTGCCGCTGATGCGCATCTTCTGGAACCTAGTCTTGATCATATGCAGTAGTTCGTCCTGCTTGGTGGACGACAGGGAGTATTGGCGTTTGTGCGGGGTGGTGCTGTGGCTTGAGGCTATTTGAGGATACAGCGGCGATCCCTCCCTGGTCTTCATGTCGCCCAGGTAATGCAGCCTCCAGGCGAATTCCAGCACCATTTCCGAGGGGTCGATGGCCCAGTGGGAGGGCATTTCCAGCGACTCGCCGACTCTCTGCTGGGGCTGAAACAGCTTGCGCAGCGGGCGATCCCGTATGATTTGTAGAGGATTATATACCGAAGGCAACTCCATGTGCTCAGTTGACTCCGCCGAGATGTCTATGGGAACCTGAAAGTTCTCCATGATCTGGTATTTGGCTTCCAGGTAGCCCTTGGCCTTGAGGGCTCGAGCCCTTGTTCCTGACGACATGGACATCTTGCTGTGGCGGGCTTCGCGCTGATTGGCCGCCTTGATGTCAGCCATGTCGTGAAAGCCCGCATATTTGATGTTCATAAACAGCCCCGCGAGCTTGGCGGCCTCCATTAAGCGCCGGGACTCGTGCGAATCGGCCTGAGACACCTCGGAATTGTGCGACTCCAGCGTGGTTCCACTGCTGCCACGGTCCCTGTACGAGTCGAGGAAACTGCCTCTGGGCGACTTAAACGCCGAGCCTGGTTTGACTTCGAGCGAGGCGGACATAGTGGTGGGGAGGAAGGAAGAAAGCAAAGAGCGGGGAATTGCTGGTATGGGTGTGGGAATTGGATATACCGCATTGGGAAAGGGGGGTTACCCGGGGCACCGGAGTTAGGGGGGTTGAAAGGGGTAGGGGAGGGAAAAGGTGGGGGGTTTTTTGGTAGCATTCGTATATAGATGGATGGTACATTTCGAATATTTCCTTTTTTTCTCGTTCTAGCCCCTCGTTGTTGCGTTATTCTTCCCTTCATTTCCGCTCATCTCGTAGGCCATCTCGCATGCCCTCCCACTATACATGCCTCCCAGCTCCACCTTCACCCCCCACCATGTCCTTCTATTTCGCTATCGTAGGCACCAAAGACAGCCCGATCTACGAGCTGGAGTTCGGCACCAACAGGCAGGGAGGCGATGGCCAAAGTCGGGTAGGTTGTTGACGAATCGCTGCTTGTCCCTGCTGCTCCCCATTAACCTGTAGTTTCCACCTGAAATGAAAGAACTAAACCCATTTATATTGCATTCTGCCCTGGACGTAGTCGAAGATATCCAATGGACGCAGCCGGCGCTGTTTCTCAAGGTCGTGGATCATTTCTATAGTTATATGATATCTGTATACGTAACAGCCGGTAATATGAAGCTGTTACTGCTGCATAATACCAAAAACGAGGACTCTATTCGGCAGTTTTTCACCGACGTGTATGATTTGTATGTAAAGACGTTACTTTCGCCGTTTTATTTTCTGAATCAGCCAATTACGTCGCCTGTGTTTGATAGCAAAGTGCGGGGACTGGCAAGGAAGTATTTATGAGGAGAGAAGCATGGAAAGCATGAGGGGAAAGCATGGAGAATAGATGAAGATGTAAATTAGTTTTGGTGAATTTTTAGTTATTAAATTATGAAGTTTAGTGAAAGGTGATCTGCGGCTACTGCGGCTACGGTACTAATGTGATATTAGTGTTGATGATACTATTAATTCAGATATTAAGTATCATACCGTAATACTCACCATATACGTAATATGCCATAATTACACCATTCTCACGATCTCACGATCCCAATTCCCTAATACCTCCGATCGAATAGTCCCTATTTTACAATAAATATCAGCCTATGCCATGCCCCTATGCTCCTATACATCTCGACAACGCTCGCAACACATCCAACTCCGAAAACTGGCTCGATTCCAGCTGCGCTTTCGGCACCACAGCCGTCAGTTTCCCCTGCTGTTTATCCACATATTTCGATGCTGCTCGACCCATTCCTTCTATGCGGTTGACGTAATCTTCCAGTCTATTCAACGTAGCTTCGAGATCCGTCAATGCTTCTGGTATTGAGGGTTTCTGCGATTCTGCAGCCTGCTGACGCGCCTCTGTAGCCGCCGAAACCAGCTTTTGCTCGTACGTGCTTCCAGGCTCGACTAACGTGTTGGCTCGACGATGCTTGTCCTTTGCGCGAGCCCACTGCGCTTCCCAGAGCTGTTTCTCCGTCTGCAGCTCCTTTAGGCGCTTCTCAAACACCTTGTAGTTCTCCAGGTTGGCCACATTCTGCGCATTGGGTTTGAGAGATTTGTTAGGAATCAGCACGGATTTGAGACCCTCGCCGCGATTCCACCACGCCGTGGAGATCTTGCCGTTGCTCAGATCGTGCACAATGTCCTCCTGGATGCTTTTGGCGATGTTTAAAGACGTGATTTCGTCACCACTATGACTGGGGTTCAGCCGCTGTTTCCTGAGATCCTCGCTGGTCTTCTCGAGCTGGCGATTCGCGCACCAAAGCAGCAGTTGCTTCATTTTCTCGGCGTCGTCCACGTCGTTGTCGAGATGCTTGTAGAAATCCTCGTGGGGCACGTCGTCGTGCGGCCCGGCGCGCTGGTTGTGCATGTTGGTGAGGCGTTTGCCGCGGTGGTGAAGCGATGAGCGACGGGTATCGGGGGGGTGGTTATCGGGATGGTGTTGGCGTAGATCGTGGCTGTTATCAAAACCATTATCGTGCATCTCGTTATCATGTATATCGTAGTGCTTGTAAATACCCCTCTGAAACTCTCCCTCATAACCCCCATAACCCTCCTCCTCCTCTCTCCTCCGTTTCCTAGGCCTATCGGACATGTCTTCCGCTATTCAATTAAACGTTCTTATAAATTATCAAACTCCCAGCTAAAAAACAAACAAAGTTGAGTTGAAGAAAGTTGTTTGAGCAGCGCTTAGCGAGTCGACGTTGTCATGGTAACTTGCCAACCATTGCCAGCCAGCCAGCCAGCTGCAAACCCTCAAACGCTAAACAAACTAACGTCTGAAACAATTAAACTATTAAAATGACGTTGCTTTATTCTAGCCAAAAACAATGTATAATTCCTCAACCCTACATAAACCACATGTCCAACCACTCAGCCCAATGTTCCATCTACATAGCCAAAAAGCCAAGACCATGGGTTTTAGGGTATAGCAAGCTCCAGAAGTACGATAGAGTAGAAAAAAAGAGATATATAAGAGGGAATTTCCCCCGCTAAGATTTCAACAACGTAATTAACAGCCTGCTTTTGCAACCAAAAAACCCATTATTGCCCTCATCAAATCCCCTCGTTTGCTTCTCATCTGCCAAGTCATAGCTTGGCACTGTGCATTAAAAAGCGACACAACGTACCAAAAAGTCCATGGAAGGTGCTTGTTTCTAAACAGCTGACGAAGCACACTGCCCGACAGAAGGTATAAATTAGTGAAGAGTAGGCTATAACATTAGGCAAACGCTAGGTTAACTACGAACTACGCTACTTTAACGACGCTACGTTAACTACTCCTGGCTAAACCTCTGAAATGCCCCAATAGCCTATATTTTTCGCTCCATTTAAAGACATCTATTTCTGACTTGCTATTTTGAGCAACTCCGTTTCAAACTATAACCGCATTTCATCTGAAACTTCTATTACTAATTAACCATTTGCGGCCCTATTTAGACGACCCTTTGGCGCTTCCTGAGGCTATTTAGCTTATTTCATCTTTGGCTATTTTAGTTTGGCTATTTATTTTGGCTATTTTAGCTTGTCTATTTAGCTTTTATTTTAGTCATTTTAGCTATTTTAGCCATTTTAGCCTGTTTCATGTCGTCTTTACCTCGAGGCTGTCTGGCGCTTAGACTCGCTCTGGCCCTTTTTGTGCTCCTCCAGACATGCCTGGCTGCTTCCTTTGGCCGTTCTAGAAGCCTGTCGCACATATCTCCCGCGCTCGACGTTTCTATTGCTACCAATGACGGCATAGTCGATCCTGCGAAGAGGCTTGTCGTTGGCGTCTCTGTGCCTGCTACTCGGCGCTATCACAATATCCGGCGCCGCTGGTGGGCTCTCTCCGACCCTAATAATGCCGATGTTTTCGACGCCATTCACGCCGAGGGGCTCAAAGCCGCTCAGAGTGCCATGGGAATGCCCTCGGAGAAACTCTTTGCATATCTCACGAGAAACTCGTCGTTGGAACAGCTCCACGACACCATTGACTTCAAGCTTGTTCTGGAACCCAACGAGGAACTCAGGGATGTCCCCGTGTACATTTTGGGAGGAAACGGAGCCTCTATTCATGAACATACGCTGGCCAAGCGGTCAGGCAACGTGCTTCCCATGGCTTTCAAAGGACATGCCTATCGAAGAGCCTATTTCTACGACATGGCCACTGGCGAGGAAAAGCCCCAATGGGTGCCTGTTGGTTGGGCTCGAGTGACTGTGGAGAAAGACGGCAGTTCTCCTGTAATCCAGGGATCTTGGAAGGTGGACGACGAGGAAAATCTGGGCGTGCCCAGTTCTATTTATCATTTGAATACTTATGAGCATATGAACCGGGTCCTGGGCCGTGAGTTTGAGTCGGAGAAGGAGCTGCTCAGTGAGCTGGACCCGGCTCGTTTGGTGGTGTGGAGAGATGCTGATCTCAAGTCCATACAATATAATGGCGCAGATATAGACGACGACGATTACAGCAAGCTTTTCGGGATTGAGAAGCTCGAGAAACGGTTCTCGGAAATACTAGACGACAACCCTGACGTTGGCTCGGAGATCATTGACGAACACAGGCATCAGTTTGGCCTCTTCAAACGGTCCGACATGTCCAACGACACTGGAGGATCGGGCTTCTCCTCGGGCAGAAACTTAGCCTCTACCATAGGAGACTCCAACGGATGCCCGACTCCTCGGAAAGTCAACCTGATGGGCATTGTAGCCGACTGCAACTTCATGCAGCAGTACAACTCATCGTCAGCAGCCAGTTCTCACATCATTTCCATTGTGAATACGGCATCACAGGCATTTGAGTCGGCCTTCAACATCACACTGGGCCTGGCTGAAATTGTACTCGTCAACAGCTCAGTATGTCCTGCCAATCCTAACGATGCTCCCGACTCTCAAAAGTGGAACTACGATTGCTCGTATTCCACCAAGATGGACCAGCGACTGGGTTATTTTACCAACTGGAGAGTAGAAAGACAGGACAATTACGGAACTTGGTCCATGTTGACGTCGTGTTCTGACTCGGGCATTGTAGGGCTGTCGTGGCTTGGAATGGCCTGCTCGTCAGTCCAATCCTCGTCTTCCAGTAGCGCGAACAACTCGGCCATTGCCGGCACAAACGTAGTGTCGCATACGACGTTAGATTGGCGAGTGCTTGCGCATGAGCTCGGTCATTCGTTCGGTGCATCGCATGACTGTACCAGTGAGACTTGTAACCAAACAGGTTCAAATCGACAGGAATGCTGTCCTTTGTCTACATCGACATGCAATGCAGATGGGCAGTACATCATGAATCCTTCATCCGGAGATTCTCAGGACAGGTTTTCTCCATGCACAGTAGGAAACGTATGCTCTTCCCTGGGCAGAAACGCAGTCAATTCGACCTGCTTGACGTCCAACACAGGACTTAAACTTGTGACTGAGAACGAGTGTGGAAATGGAATTGTCGAGGAAGGAGAAGAGTGCGATTGTGGAGGAGAACAGGGATGTGCTGGAAATACCTGCTGCGACCCGAAGACATGCAAGTTCACCACGAATTCTCAGTGCGATGATTCGAACGATTCATGCTGCTCTGGGTGCAGATATGCCTCAACCAGTACGATATGCCGAGCCAGCAAGGGACCATGTGATCCAGCAGAATACTGTACCGGCAACTCGACGAAATGCCCAGCCGACGTCACGACCCCGAACGGCAAGTCGTGCTCCATGCCGAACAGTACCCTGAGTGGACTGCAATGCATCTCGGGTATATGCACATCAAGGGATCAGCAGTGTCGTACGCTCATGGATGATGGGTCCTATACGGTGAATGGACAGGCAGTCAACGTAACAAGAGCCTGTGCCGACGACAGATCATGCCAGGTATCCTGTGTAGATCCTAATATTGGATCTGTATGTCTTACGACTGGGCAGAACTTCCTCGACGGTACACCATGTGGATCTGGAGGAAGGTGTAGTCGTGGTGTTTGTCGTGGAGGAGCAGCAGGAGGCAGTTCGGACAGCGGGTTCTTTGGAGAAAACATTGATAACCGGACGCGAAACATCATTATCATTGTTCTTTGTTGCATTGCGGGGCTGGCGCTTATTGGATTTGTGTTTGGTGCACTTAAGCGGCGCCGGGCCAACAGAACTCAAATGAAGTACAACTATGGCACTCCTTCACCGACACCAGCAGGGCCACCGCCAAAGTACACGTATGGAGCACCAGGATACGGAGCGCCTCCGATATACAACGTGCCGCCTCCGCCGCCTCAGACACAGTACGGAGGGTATAGGGGATGGTAAGAGGATGTCACAATAAGGTGATATGAGAGATATCAGGATGTGATGAGATTTGTCGATGTTCAGTTTTGTGATTTTAAGACTTGGCGATGTTCTTAAGAATTGCGATTTTAAAACTTGTGATTTAATTTTGCGATTTTCTTGAGATTTATGATATTAAAATTTGTTGATATGTGAGGAGGAGACATTTAGAGATGCATATATGTAAGAATAGCATTCATTTATTCATTATTATATTATTGATAATTTTTGATATTTTATTCGTGTTTGTATTTATATGTATATTTTTTCTTATATTTTTCTTATTTTTTAGCCATTTTTATGATTTTTTTAAATTTAGCGCGCGCTATCTGGATTTCCTAATTAAAAAATATACCACTGTTACCCGGCTTGTACTAACCAATATAAATATCAAATATCCTTTCTATATAGATCATACTTTTATTACCACTACTCAGCATTCTCCAACGCGAACACCCTACTCCAACGCAAAGTCGTACACGCCCGAATTGATATCCTCAAACAACGTAGGATACTCGGTTTTCCAGCCCAGAGCCTTTGCCGGTGCCGTATCCACCTTAGAATTCAATGAGAAGACCATTCCCACGAATCCAAAGTGTTCCTGCACCTGTTCCCGAGGGCATGACTCCACAGGCACGTTGAGCTTCTTGCCAATCACGGTGGCCAGCTCCTTGGAAGTGAAACTGTCGTAGGTGCCATCGACGGTGCCCCCAGGAGGAGGGTTTTCCAACACCAGTCGATACAGCTCGCCGAGATCGTCCACTCTGACGCCGGACCAGATGTTGGAGCCGTCTGCAGGGTACTTGGAGACCTTTTTGTCATGAGCAAGCTTGATCAATTGCGTGGTGAAGCCGTGGAAATCAGTAGGGCCATGGCATGTCGGCGGCAGCGCTACACGAACGACCTTGACGCCCTTAGAATTGTACTCGGCAGCAATTTTCTCGTTCAGAGCTCGGCCCTCGACATTGGAGCCGACAGGAACCAAAGTGCCGCTGGCATTGACAAAAACCTTGTTGGTGCCTTTGATTTCCTCGAGAATGGCCTTGATAGCCGCCAGATCAATTGCAATGGACTTGTCGAATTCAGCAAAGTTGTGAATAAACGCCGTATGGACTACAGCATCCGACTCTCGGGCGCCCTTCTTCAGAGCCTCCAGGTTCTCAAGATCGCCTCGAATGACGGTAATTCCCTTCTTCTCCAGAGTCGCGGCGCTAGCATCGCTTCGGGCCAGGCCAATCAGCTTATAGTCATACTTAAGCAAGGTTGTGGCCACGGCAGTGCCTACTCGTCCGGAAGCACCAGTGAGAAATACAGTTTTAATAGCCATTGGAGTTGTTGCAAAGTGCGGGTATTTTGCGTTCCATTGGCGCCTTTTATATTCACCAGGCAGCGGGGGAGATTGATAAAGTCCGCTGTCGGACAACCGACAGGCACGGGGCACCGTTGGAGGGGAGAAGAAGATTATTGGGGTGGTGGAAGACGGAAATAACGGGGAAATCGGAGAATGGAGATGATTTGAAATCAAAGGAGATGGAATTATTTGGTATTTATTGGGGATAATGGCGTATTTCGTCAAGGATTCGAGGACTGCTGATGACTATGTAGTCATTATGCATGGTCCCAAAGGGGAAAAAACGTAATTACCGATGGTGCAGTTACCCGGCTTGGAGGAGTATATAAGGAAGGGAATTCCATTTATATTCTTAGTTATATACTATCATATAACTAGTTTTTTACTATCTACTAGACTGACTATGTAACCTCCCCGTACCTAATTCCACACAAAATCATAAACCCCAGAATTGATATCCTCAAACAAAGTAGGATGCTTGGGCTTCCAGCCGAGCGCCTTAGCAGGTGCCGTATCGGTATGTGAATTGAGCGAGAAAAGCATGCCTGAGAATCCAAAGTGTTCCTGGATTTTTTCTGGAGCACACGATTCCACTGGAATGTTCAATTTCTTGCCGACCACAGTAGCAAAGTCCTTGCTGGTGAAAGTATCAACGGCAGCATAAACGACACCTCCAGGAGGAGGGTTTTCCAGCGCCAATCGATATAAATCTCCTAGATCGTCGACACTGACTGCGGTCCATACGTTAGAGCCGTCTGCAGGATATTTTGAAACCTTCTTTTCCTTGGCAATCTTGAGCAGTTGAGGTGTAAAGCCTGAACGATCTGTAGCGCCGTGACAGGTTGGCGGTAAAGCCACACGAGCAACAGTCACACCTTTGGAATTGTATTCAGCAGCCATTTTCTCATTGGAAAGTCGTCCATGGAAAGGGCCTGAAGTCACATGAGGAGGAGGCTGCAGAGTGCCACTGGTATTGATGAATGTTTTATTGGAGCCTTCGAGAGCCTCGAGAATGGCCTTAATAGCCGCACGGTCAATGGCGACTGATTTGTCGAACTCGGCAAAATTGTGAATAAATCCCATATGGATGACGGCATCAGCTTCTCGAGCGCCCTTCTGGAGAGCCGCAAAGTCCTCGAGATCGCCTCGAATGACGGTTGCGCCTTTGTTTTCAAGCGCTGCAGCGCTTTTGTCGCTTCGGGCCAAGCCAATGACCTTGTAGCCATGCTCAAGCAGGTTGGCGGAGACTACGGTGCCTACTCGTCCGGTTCCTCCAGTGAGAAAAACAGTTTTGATGGGCATCTGAGTTGAAAGAAATGTGGGTTTGAGAAATTCTGGGTTTGAGTTCAAGGTTTTTGAGTCTAAGGTTTTGCGTCCTTTTGGCGGTCTTTATATTTTGGCTAATACGGGGAAGCCGATGAGTGAGATAAAGTCCGACTAAAGGTAAACCCACATCCGCGCTCGGGTGGCCGATCGGAATGACGCCCCTGGAAAACCGCTATAAATGGAAGCAGGTTAAAATTATTAGCAACCAATTATCTGGAAACGGGTTATTTTGGTGTTTTGGTAGGAAAACAGAGAAGATGACTACATAGTCATTCGGACCTATTACCGAAATAGGAAATAATGCGTAGATAACAGGAAGTAACTAAATATTGGATTAACAATTAAAAATTGGGAATTTATTCAAATAAATAAAATGGAAATAAAGAAATAATCTGTTAATTGATTTTTGTAATAGGTAATAATAATTATCTATTGTCATTTGTCGTATTCACTATGCCTTGTCTATCTAGCTAGAATCACGCAACTCTTACAAACAACGTGTCATAACTTTATCGAGAGAAAATCATTTAAATTCGTAAATACCGTCTATCCGTCTATTTTTTTGAACAAAAACTGCATTTCGGACGCCGAGCCGATTGTGGAGGTTAGTCATTCGGACTTAAGCTTAAGTTTCTTATTGCCGAGAAAAAGCAATGCATAAACGGGAGAACAAATGTCCGTGAAAAGGAGAAATTCTGCGGTTATACCTTGATGGCTGAGCTGTTGCCGATGCTTTGCTGTTGTGGTTGCAATTGCTGTTTTAGTCGCTTTATCTAGCAGTATAGCATACAATTCAGCTAACATCAGCAAAATACCGATTATACCGAATGTAATGACATAACAACGACAGGACCACCCAATTGACCAATAAGCGTATTAGAAACCATATACCTCGTTATGTCCGAGCTGCTGACGCCGACGCTTGATCCGTAGAAGCCGTCGTTCGGAGTTTCTTTTATATCCGGCCAGATTCAGCCCTACGAGTCGGCAACACCGAGCATAAGCCACAAGCGACAAAAGAAAAGAGAAAAAAAGGGAAAAATCCACCAAGCGTTTAGAGAAAAATCCACCAGGCGCCTGGAACGAGTTCAAATGGTGTTTTTGAGCTGTTTAAGGCAGGTGTTGTAGTGAGTGGAGGCCATATTACCTGACGTCATAGAGGCTCATAAGCAGGCTTCATGAACAGCCACAAAGCTGTACGAATAGACGCAGACTGTATGACTAACCGCAGGCTGTACAAAGAGCCACAGGAGGCTGTTCGAGGTATCATAAATAGCCGCATTTCTGTATCATCTCTCCAACAGATCAACCGATTTCACCAGATTTCCACACATTATCCACCAGAACACACCCCCATTCTTCACAAATCACTGTTATTATCCATAAATCTTAACAACTCGCGCGAAACCGCCAGCGGCTGCTCCTCAGCTGGAAAATGCCCGCAGTTGTTCAAAGTTACCGTTGTCACACCTCGTGAACAGTG
The DNA here is from genome assembly GCA_030568895.1 of Casaregolazyma suthepensis. Classification (NCBI taxonomy): domain Eukaryota; kingdom Fungi; phylum Ascomycota; class Dipodascomycetes; order Dipodascales; family Trichomonascaceae; genus Casaregolazyma; species Casaregolazyma suthepensis. Next base: position 97,216 of record JAJMJB010000036.1, read on the forward strand.
ATCTCGCAAAGACCGTGGAACATCAGTAAAGAATCCCCGATCTCCACACAGAAACAGAACCGGCTTGTTCAATCGCACGTCATTGGACGTGATGTCCTTCATTTGGTCGCCCCAAACAAAGGCTTTGCGATAAAAATCCAATGTAGCCCGCAGACCTCCATCCTTTTTGAGCACACGCACGTATTCCTTGATAGCGGTGTCTGAAAAACAGTGCGGATTCAGGGCTTTGCGCCGCATATGCCAGTCGAGAAATTCCTTTTCTCTTCCAGGAATAAGCACCTCCGGTAGGCAGGGAATTGCTAGAAAGCTGTAGTGCCAGGGGCCGTCTGGGGTGATGCGCAGAGCATTTGGATCAATGGACACAGCTTCTGGCATGGTGATTCCTGGGATTGCCGCATCCAGCAGCGCCAAAGTCACAACGTCGCTGGGATAGAGATGTGCAAATAAATAGGCGATCCAGGCGGAAATGCCATGGGCCACCAGATGACAGCCGAGGCACTGGAGATGCACAACCAGCTCATGCAGCGTCCTGCAAATGTCCTGGGCATGGCACTCGTGCATGGGCCGATCGGAGTCGCCCTGGCCAGGCAGATCCAGCGCAATGACGGTGCGCCCGTCTTTGGCCAGCCTGCCGGCTACTTTTCGCCAGGCGTACCAGCTCTGGAGATATTCGGCGAGCAGCAATACGACGGCATTGCTGGACTGGAAGCTTTCCACGTAGTGTAAACGCACGCCGTTTGCGTTGGCGAAAATATGCCGGAAGCCGTCCAGATACCCATCGGGAAAAGACGCCGGTTCGGTGTCCAAGTAGCGTCTGGGCATGATAGGAAGCTGGAGAGAGAGTGCATGGCAGATTTTTTTCAAGGTTAGGTGCAAATTCAGGGGGGTTGCCGGGGCGACGGTGATCTGGGCGAAGATACGCCATTCTAGACCATGCTAGACCTTAACGAAAATCCTAGATGAATTTCGCATTTCCTTGAATACCCTCCTTCTCTTTCTGCCTCCCTTGTTATTCGCTCGGTCCAAAATGCCGCATATTGCGCCATGCCGTGCGGTGACTCAGCCCGTTGAGTCATCCGGTGCACACTAGTCATGACTCAGGGTGGAATCGATTTGGTTCAATGGGCTTCTAAAGCCGATAAAAACTGCAGAAAACTGCAGAAAAGTCGCTGAGTGAATCTGCCGAATGCCTAAACCTCAGCCCCGACTCACCGGCCAACGACATCCCCCAGCACTCCCTCCTCCGTCTTTCCTGCCGATGTTTGTGGCAAACCCGCTTATCAATCAAACCTGTCCGATTCCTATCACATTGCTTTTTTGCCGCCTGTTCCAGGGAGATTTTGCCAAGCACCATCCGGGGTCGGGGCTCGGAATACCGAGAATTCCCTCGGGCAATTAGCACGACAATCGCAAGGGCTGGCCGACCTCTCGGATTTAGGGCTTTTGTGACTTGATAGGCCGAGATTCTTGGAATGGGCTTTAAGTCCGCCTACGCTGGTTGGAAGTCACGACGGTGGATTTTGGCCGGGAAACAAGCGTTTTGAGCGGGGATTTTTGGACCAAATTCTCTGTTTAATCATTTAAAACGATTTTTAACAGAAATATGGCACTTTCCCTAATCGCTGCAAAACTAGAGTCCAGATCGGCATCCCGATGCCAAGGGGCTTAACAGCGCGATTTCCACAAGCCACACACAGCAAGAGCCATGGAGCTCGACGCCAAGAGACATCGGTAAATACACCTTTCGGAACGGCGGTTCGGTGTTTTGGTGGACAGCCGATGCCCGGTAATAATAATATTCCAAAAAAGGCAACTGGTGCTGTCCGCTATATATCAGCTAATCTCGGGTCGACCACACTCACTAGTCGATCTTAATAATGATCTTTCCTGTGGTCTTACCACTTTCCAACTTGGTTATGGCCTCGGGGTATTCCTCGATCCCGTACTCCTTGTAGATGTTGATAGAAATGCCACTACGAAGCTGCTCGAACAGCAGTTTGGTATATCGTTCGAATTCTCCTGGAGGTGTCAGGTACAGCACAAGAGCCGGTCGGATCAGCTTGATGAGTTTCTTGGACAGATCCAGCGGGCTGATGGGTGGAACGACCCCCGTAGCATTGCCGTAGGTGACAAAGGTGCCCTTGAGAGCCAGGGAATCAAAAGAAGCGTCATAGGTAGCAGCACCCAGAGAGTCGTAGGCTGCAGCCACGCCCTTTCCATCGGTGATTTCCTTGACTCGGGCCGCAATGTCCTCCGTCTTGTAGTTTATGACATAGTCAGCGCCTGCAGCCTTGGCTACCTTGATTTTCTCCTCAGAAGAAGTAACAGCAATGACCTTAGCACCAGCTCGTTTGGCCAACTGAGTAACCAGAGCACCTGTACCTCCAGCAGCAGCGTAAACAAGAACGTAGTCGTCCTTTTGCACGGGGTAAGCCTCTGTAGTGAGCGTTAGTGCTGTAAGAAGCTGCAGGGCCGACGCAGCCCATTGCTTGTCTGAGATATCGTCGGGCAATTTGGTCGTGAACTGCGTGCCGACCGTCACGTACTTGGCCAGTCCGGGGTAATTGGTGAAGCCGACTCTATCGCCAACGGCAAGATGGGTCACATTAGGGCCTACAGCGACGACAGTTCCAGCTGCTTCACGGCCCAGAATTGCAGGCAATTCCGTCTTGTAGAGACCCTTTCGGATATACGCTTCGACCATGTTGAGGCCGCCATACGACGCCTTGACGAGGACCTGGTTTTCCCCAGGCTTGGTGACAGGGAAATCTCCGTATTGGATGACTTCAGGGCCGCCGTTCTTCTCAATGAAGATGGCTTTATCTTTCTCGGGAATAGACATGGTAGGGTAGAGTAAACTAGAGTAGAGAGATAAGAGTAGATAAGACTAAAAGTTAAGTGTAAAAGTTAAGTGTAACAGGAAACAAGTTGGGGATTGGGTTTTGCAAGCTGCCCCGCCTTTATACTGCACCAATTGGGAGATGGTGCAATTTTGGCGATAGTAACGAAATGTATTAATAATGGAAGTGGTGAAGAGGAAAATGGAGGTGAGAAATGGAGGTGATGGAGGTTTGGAGGAGGTCAATGAGGATGAGGAGATTAGGAGAGGAGGGGATTAAGGAGGTGAGGAGGTTATTTTAGGTTTTTTATGAATGAATAAATGAATGAATAGAATAAAATAGAAATTAGTGAAGAATGAAATTGTTTATGAATTAGTTATGAATAAATTTTGAAGAGAATGTAAATCTGGGGAAATGACGTTATGCTCTATAGTCGTAGTAGCATAGTCACTATAGTCACACTAGTGAATAATAGACATACATACTTAGAGTAACTAGATATAATATTACAAATCAAACAATTAATAATAATACCTAAAGATTTAATACGTCATTTTATCTATCCAATTCCATAACAGTCGCCGATGATATTCCCCGATACTCGCCAGCTTATTCCGATACCGATATTTAATTCCGCTTCTATACAAATTAAGTCCGAGATCGTCAAACTCACGCTACACTACAATATTATAAATAGATGTAGAAACAATACGGCTAAATGAGATGAAATTCTTGGCGAGAAATAGCAGGAATTTAATAATATATAAAAAAAATTAAGATTTTATGTTATTTATTTTCATGTCTATTCATGTCTATTCCTCTCCATCTCTCACCACTCAAACAACCCAATACCAACACATGATATTCACCGATCTCACAAACCACGATTTTACTTCAAGTCCGAAAAAAAGTGAAAATCTGCCGCAGCTTCTGTGGCGATGCTGACAAATGTTAGTTAGGAAGAATGTGAGGTGATGATGGAATTGTTTGTTCAAGTTCTTTGTGTAGCTTAGATCAAGAATAGTTGAAGCCTTCATTACATAGTTTAAATCAAAAATAAGTTTAAATCAAGAATAGTTTAAATCAAGTATTATATACATATACATATCTAAATAACAAATATTTTAAAATCACAATCATCACTTTACCAGAAATAGCCACCCTCATTGCAGATTCACCCTATTGCATTCACCCCATTGCATTCACCCTATTGCACAATAACCTCAATACCCATGGCAATTCTTCGGACACCGCTCAATAACAAAGTATAAATTGCCCCCATAGCCCTCTCATACCAACCTCCATCATGTCTAAAACTGTTTTTATCACCGGTGCAACTGGCTTCGTTGGCACTCTAGTTACCCAAGAGCTCATTGCTCACGGTTATCAGATCGTCGGGCTCACTCGATCAGATAGCAGCGCTGAAAAGCTCACCAAACTCGGAGGACAGCCGCTCCGAGGATCTCTGGAAGACATTGAGCTTCTCAAGAAAGGCGCAAGGGAGGCAGATGCCGTCATTCATCTTGGTTTCATTCACAAGATCGACGACCTTCACCGTTCTCTGCTCATTGACCGTGCGGCAACAACTGCCATGCTCGACGAGCTTGCTGGTACCGAAAAGCCGTTTGTGTATACCACAGGAACTCTCCGACTGGGCTCAACTCCAGGAGTCCTCTCAAGAGGAGATAACAAGAACCTTGCCTTGAGTTATAGTTCCAAAGGCGTTCGAAGCATTGCTGCTCTTCTTTCTCCGACTGTCCACGGCCCCGGTGATCCCAATCTCATTCCTGCGTATATTCGCATTGCCAAGAAGAACGGAGTGTCCTATTATATCGAAGACGGACATCACACATGGCCATCGGTCAGTGTTTATGATGTCCCTTCTTTTTATCGTTTGGTGTTGGAGAAAGGCGTTGCAGGACAGTCGTATGTTGCAGCAGCAGAGAATGTGAAATACAAAGATATTGCAACTGCAATTGGCAAAAAACTGAATATTCCAGTAAAGTCCGTCTCAGCAGAAGAAGCTCCAGAAAGTTTCGGTCCGTTTTATGCCAAAGCAATTGCTGTGGGAAAAGAAGAGGATCCAAAGGAGACCCGAGAGCTGGGCTGGAAGCCTACACATGAAGGCTTACTGGAGGATTTGAGCGGGCCGGTATATTTCTCGTCTTAGGCGTTCAGCGGAATCACTCGATAGCCATAGATATCTCTCGATAGCCATGGAAAATATAGGCATATACGACAAATATAAGCATGTCTTTGAACCCGAAACCGTTGACGTGCGGCCCGATCGACCCCACAAAAACAACACCGCCCTCAACGGTTCAAAACAATTTGTTTTTCCATGAAGACCCTCGTCAAGATGAGAAATGTCGCTCTTTAAGAGAAAAACCCACGGCCCCAGCAATCCGATCCAGTCTAGATCCACGCAAAAAACCCTCTCATATCCCCAATAGTATGCGCATACAAATATAACCAAAGTCCCACAAACGCCCTCCGGACCCCCGACGTTTTCTACGCCTTACCCATACCCCGATTGCTTTTTCCGTCGTATACGCGATTAGATAAGCGCACCGGCCGCAACAGGCAACTCAGTGCCGATCGGCCGTTGAAAAATAAATTCAGCACAGCCCAATGAGTAGATGACGAGGTCCACGACTGTTTCTCCATGAATAAAACCATCTTTGTCACCGGTGGCACGGGGTATATCGGTACTGAAGTCACCAAGGAGCTCATTGGCCATGGATATAAGGTCATCGGCCTAACCAGGAGCAGATCAAGCACTGACAAACTGCTACAGCTTGGCGCCATACCTCTTGAAGGATCTTTGCAGCAGGTCAATGTGCTCAAAGAGGGTGCCAGGCAAGCCGACGCAGTTCTCCACCTAGCATACGACAGCACCGTTCACGACTTGGCCATGCCCATAGATCGAGCTGCAATTACAGCCATGCTGGACCAGCTCGTTGGAACTGGCAAGTCCTTTATTTATACCAATGGCATAGTAGCACCAGTTCCAGATACTGGGCCTCGTCCTCTCGTTAGATGGCAGTCAAACAGCAACTGGGTGCTAAGTTACGCTGCTAAGGGCGTCCGATCGGCCGTCATCTATTTATCACCAGCAGTGTATGGTTTCAGTAGCTTCAGGACCTCCAACTATGATCCAGAGCTGTTTGAGATGAATCCTGGCGATCAGATCACAGAGTACAACTTCCCGCCGATCTTGACGAGAGAAATAGCAACTCTTTATCGTTTGGTGCTCGAGAAAGGATCTCCAGGCGGTGAATATGTGACTGTCAGCAGCAGGGACTCTGAAGACAGCGAGATCTCCTACCTGTACACCAGGACAGTCGGCCTGTATCCTCCAAGCAACAGGGCCATAAGCAATGAAGCTGAAAAATTGTCCTATGACGCTGGCAGCGAGCTGAATGCCATATATCGACATTATTATAATTTAGCTTGAGTAGCAGGTATTGTAGCAGGCAGTATAAAGCAGCCAGTATTAGCATCAGACAACGTCCACTCCACCCCACACCACACCACACCACACTCACGCCGGCTTGGCTTTCGGGCCCCAGTTCTCGGGATGAACCGGAAATCGCACGATCTTCGAGTTGCGGAATGCCCTCAGTTTCAATGCCTCAGGATGCTCATCGAAGCTCACCGGCCGACCAGTTTCCAGAGTACTCACAATCTTCGAAGCAGGATTCGTCGACTTGATATTTCCCGGTGCCTTGCCGTCATTCTGTTTAGATACCCATGCTCGAACTATATCCCACAGAAACGAGAATGGAGCGTCTGTTTTCACACACGACGGCTTACAGTGAGTATTAGAGACTCTATAGCCGCCGTTCAGAAGCGCCGACTCAAACAGTAGCTGCGGAATGCTGGTTGTTTTGACCTTGGACATTATAGTAGACGGACTGATGTAGAAAGGCACGTCAGAGAGCTCCTGTTCGGCCTGCAGCAGCATTCCTCGGGTCCAGTCCAGTGTTTTGTATACTTCCGGGTCCAACTGCCCGTGGATTTCGAGCATTTTCCCAATAAACTCCCTGCTGTGGAGATTTCCAGCCCACATTGGCCCAGCAATATGGTGCGTTGAATCACAATGGTGGCATTTCTCGCCGACAGCCGGCCCAGTTGCCCAGCCGTATTTGAAGGCGAATTTCTGCCCGGGAACAGCCTTGCCCAGCGGCTGGCAAGTATAAGTTCCACAGCCCGTGCAGTTGTAGACAATCATGGATTTCGACATGTTTTGCTTGACTAGAGCCGGAGACTGCCTTACGCGAATGAATAATCGCACATAGAAGTTGATTGACAGCGACAAAAGCGGCTCAATTGCCTTGCCGTACTTGGCAGCTGTCGAAGCAACCATGTTAAGTACCAGTCGTAGCGCAGACTCGTGACATGCGTCGTTATGAAGGGTAGAGCCTCCGTAGTACGAGTAGCACTTCTCGGGATACGAGTTTCCAGCAAGAACTCCGAGATCCGTGCATGTCACAAGAAGAAGACCGCCGTCCTTAACCGCCTGAACGGCTGCATCGACGAACGGAGTAGCAGAGCCGTAGGGATCAAGATCAACGACATGGGCCGGCGTTCTCTTTCTCGAATGCATGTAGGCATTAGCATCGCCCTCGTTCGGCACGACGACACTGTCAACGTTGTTGCTTGCAGAATTGACCCTTATAGACTCGACGGCAGACGGCAGCATGTCGTTGGCTACTACTTGTTTGATCTGGGGGATTTCCTTAGCATATCGTATAGCGCGCAAACCCGTAGCCGACAACGCCTCAATTACGTCAATAAAGGGGGAATTTTCCTCGAGATCCTCGTGCCGTTTACGCTTGCCGTTTTCAGTTTTGAGTTTGGCGTTCTCTTTGTATAGTTGGCTCCACGCTCTAATGCCCAGTATACTCAGGTCTCTGTTTGTTCTCTGCACCTCGTTATAAAAGACTTTACCGTGGGGGACTTTGAGGGATGCAAGGCCTTCAGAAACGGTCTGAAAGGTTTCTTTGGCAGCCATTGTAGAGGCCAGGCGGAGGAGTCTGAGGGGTTGAATTGCGGAGGTCTACGAGAGCGGAAGTACGAGAGAGCCGAACTACGAGAGAGTATAGCTATGAAAATACGCCTACGAGAGTAGAGTTACAAAGGGACGCCTACGCTGATAATACAATACTACAAAACTAAGCTCAAACTCAGCGTTAACTTTCAAAGTTGTTGATTTCAGCTTTGTATGAGGAAAAATTTCCAGAGCTTCAGCCGTGCCATGGGCTTAGGCAGCAGATAAATCTAACCAATAAGAAAAGCTAAAGAAGGAATATTTTATTAATTTTGAAATAGTTTCCATTACTCTCAAAGTCCCAATTCTTAAATTCCAACTCTTAATTTCCCACTTTCTCTCCTTCATCTCCATTCTCCCTCCTCCCCTGATTTCCTGTTTTCCATCTCTCCTTCGTATACTCCCATTCCCCACAGCCAAGCTCCATGGATTTCCTAGAGACGGGAGATCTGCGAGATTTCCAGGAACAGGAGGCTGAAGTGCAGAATGCTGTGGATGAGGTGATAGAGGCGGTGGTAGGGGAGGCTAGCAGTGAAGGAGAAGAGGACGAGGAAGCAGAAGAAGAAGGCGAAGGCGAGGAAGGAGAAGATGATGAAGGCGATGATTCAGAAAACAACTCCGAAACCGACTCCGAAACCGATATTTATGAATTAGTATATGTAAAAGATCCTGCTCAAGAAGAATGGGAAGAATCCATGCGTCAATTGCGTGGCTTGGTTCAGTTGATCATCGCTCCTTTAATAGGCAAGTTCTTCGGACGGCGCTTTGCACATTTCAGTAAGTGAGAGAGAGAGAGAGAGAGTAGATTTAGAGTATGTTAGCGTGGAAAAATTACTAACCCTAGCCTGGAAAAAATACGTAGATTGGATCGTAGGCAGGCAAAACTCGGCGTGATTCATTATATTATAGCATTATAGAGGCATTAGCTGCATTGCAGGATGGTAGGTGTCGTAGAGTCCGTATGGTAGTGTTGTTGATGGTAGTGTCCGTGTCCTTGATTGAGGTTATTCTCGGTAAGTCTTAATTGTTGTAGGTTTTTGAATGTCGGTAGGTTTTGAATGTTCGTAGTCGGCGTTTAGAGTCTGTTGTTTAGCTTTAGTGTCTGTTTTGATGTCGCAGAGCTCTCGCTTCGCTCGAGCTGCTGCTCTAGACGGCCATCAACAGCGGATTCGGCCGCCGCAAATCCACCTTCGACAACTGCCCATTATTATCGTCGATTTCCTTGATTGCCGGTATGATCACCAGCCGATTTAGCGCCCGGTCGAACTTGCCCAGCAGATCAAATGTGTAGTTGGATTTCCCATGGGGATCTCCCTCGGCCAAGAAGCTCTCCAGGGTCTTGTAGCACGCCAACAGGCTCTCAAACAGTGACACGGCCGTCTGATATGGATCGGGCGTATAAGGAAGATGGTAGATCACCATGTATTTGAGCCCTAGTTCTCCCGTCAGGTTGCTGGTCCAGGTGCTCATGGACGACCGCCGATCCACCACCGTCACCCCAGCACCACTGGACTTGCGCGGCCGAAACAGCTTCTTGCCGACCATGGTGAGCCTCCTGGAGCTCTTAGGATCGCTGCCTCCCTTCCTGAGCGTCTCGTAGTCCTTGATGATGCCTCCCAGAGCCTTGAGCAGGCCCTCCAGCGTGTGATACCGGGTGAAAATCGACGAGATGCTGCATCCCAGGAAGAAATTGTGATAGGAGCTTGCAAACTGCGCCGACGCGGCCTGTGCAGCCTCGGAATTGCCTCGAGTCGGGCTGCCAGCGTCGGCATGGCTGAAGAGTTAGAGAGATGCGGGGGCCCCAGACGAACAAACACCTACATTTTCAGAATATAGTTGAGCACGGCGATGCGCTTCTCGATGAGCTCGAGACTATCTTGGTTCATGAGAGGGGGGTGAGAGGAGGGAGAGTTATGGGGGTTGGGAAGGGGTGAGGAGGTGAGACAGAGGGCACGGCACCAAAGGGGACGGTACGAGGATGAGAGGAAACGCCAAGCAGAGATTTCAGGGGATTTCTGCCTTTAATATCGCATTTCATGCCTTTTTGAACCGCCCGTTGTCACGTGACTTTACCACGTGACCCTTCTCCAAACACCACCTCCATTTCCTCCATCTCCCCCTCCCCCATGAACTTCCTGCTCATCTACCTGTGGAGCTCGATCTCCTTCGCCGGCCTTCTGGTCGTCTGTCTGTTCAGCCAGCTTCCTGAGATGCAGGACTCCTGGCTCGCCAGGCTCCGTCGAGCTCTCATGAGGCCCATCGACGTCATGCTTCATTTCGAGCAGGTCCGTCTAGGAGGAAAAATATCCCGAACTCTGCTTCGTCTGTACCACAAGCACTACCACTCGCTCATGTACAGCATTCCTCTGGGATACGTGGTGGTGGTGGTTCTGTTCGAGTATTTATTTGTCCGGGACTGTCTGCCCAGCATCGTGGGATATCGGGCCTTCATCACCGTCTCGTGCGTCTGGCCGTTGGTGTCGTTGGTGCTGTGTGTTGTGTCCGATCCCGGCAGCATCAACAGCCAGGAGCGGTTGGCATGGGCGTTGAGCCACTTCAAGAACGACCGCATCATCTACCACGAGAAACAGCTGTGCAGGACGTGCCGGTTCGAGAAGCCTGCGCGGTCCAAGCACTGCTCCGAGTGCAGCTGCTGCGTCATGATGTGCGACCACCACTGTATCTGGATCAACAACTGCGTGGGGTATCGCAACTACCGCTGGTTCCTCATGTTCCTGCTGGCCAACCTCAACATGATGGTCTGGGGCTTCTTCTTCACCTTCAACGTGCTCAATGAGCACCGGAAGCGTGCGTACGGCGACCTGTCGCTGATGCTGTCCTGGATAGAGGCCATCTACACCAACTCGGCGACTCAGACCACAGGAATGCTCGTCATGCTGAGTTTCCTGCTCATCTTCGTCGTGGGAGGCTTCACGCTCATCCACCTGCGATATCTGTACCAAGGCACGACGACCAACGAGGCCGGCAAATGGGACGACATTGCCGACGTCATAGAGGACGGCACGCTGTATATATATGCATATGCCAATGCTGAGGACCGTGAAAATGCCCATAAAGCCGGCATTACAGACATAGTGCTGAATAAGCATGACGACGGCACGTATCATCGTACGCTTACGGCAGCAGAGGCTCAGCGAGTCGCCAAATACGGCATGGTTCTGCAGCCGGTGAAGAGTTTCGAGGATATTCATAACATATATGACCATGGGTTCTGGGGGAATCTGGCCATGTTTCTGTTTCCGGAGATATAGCCAGCCAGGCTGCACAAATCCGACTGTATAATAATGCATAGTTTCCAGAATTTCAGAGTTTGAAAGAATCGCCTTGTTATTCGTAGTCGTCATTCATGCTTGTATGCTCACCTGCTTCATTCTTCCTCAGAATCTCCGTACACCGCAGCCAGAACTTCCTTAGACGGCATCACAGACGGCATGGCAGACGGCGTATTATCAGATACACCTGCCTGTCCTTCCTTATACCCTTCTGCTTTATTCTCCTCCTCCTTGTTTCCACCTATAAACGGCACTCCTACTCTTTTGGCAAGCAGCTTCACAGGTGCCCAAGTACTGATCTCGATGTTATAACGGCTGACACAAGTTGTCTGCTTACTGCCGCTATCCTCCAGTTTTATTGAAACTTCTGTTTCTTGTTTGATAGCTGTTTGATTTGATGAGGTGAATCGACGAGCAATAGCTCCTGTCAGAGGTCGGAATACCTGTGCAACTTTCTCAAATTCTTGTTGCTCAGCAAGAATTGCAGCTGAGAATTCAGAGTCTTCAAGCTTGACTTCAGGTTTTATTCCAGCTTGTTCCTGTAAGAAGGCGATATACCTGGCTCGTTTGTGTGTATCGTCACCGTAGGGCAGTGGAGAGTATTCCAATGCGGAGAGAGCCAATTCTCGAGAGATTTGAGGTGCAGTCTTTTCGAAATGACTATCAGATGCTGAAACACTGCCTTGGCCTGTAAGTTTGGCAATTCGATCTCGGTGAGTGTCGGACATGAGCGAAAACACAGAGGGCAGTGGACTGTTTGATTTGGCAGAGGTTTCAAGTTTTACAGCACTCTCTGCTTTTACGGAATTCTCTGCTTTGACGGGATCAGCATTATCTGTTTTCAAAGTACTCTCTTCTTTCACACTCCCCCCGGAACCTGCCGTTTCCTCAGCCCTCGGTCTATAAACCTCCAACGTAGAGATCACAAACCCGTCCAACGGCAATGCTCCAGCAGCAGTTCTCTCCAGAATCGAGAACGACAAAGCTACCTTTTTCTTCTTCTTCGAGACAAATCGCGGCCCAGAGACGTTGGTGCGTTTCCGGCTGGGTATTCGCACTGGAGTCTCATCCTCGTCGTCTTCCAGGTCTCCAGCAACACCAATGTTCATAGCGACTCGTTTTTTCTTCTTTGCTGGTTCCTGCTCCAATGGCAATAACGTAGGCAAGTCTGTGCTATATCCAAGTCCGTAGAACTTGTAATTTGACTGTAAAACCGCAGAATTGCCGTCTTTCCTCGATTCTCTCGGCGCAAATTCAAAAGTTTGCTTCTCACCGCCGGCAGTAGTGATTGATCTAGACTTCTTGGGCCCAATGGCCGTGCCTGGCGCCCAGCCAAGCTTCTCCATGAGCTTGTATCCCTGGAAATTCCCGGCGTTTAGGGCGTCTGTGCCTAGAAACCGGTCCAAATGGCTGCTAGAAGCGCTGATTTTGTCTGCAGGAACGAGATTTTGACGTGACTCGTAGTTAAATCGGTCAGCGTCATCCATGTAGTCCTCGAATGAGCCGCCAGCGTCGATTTTGGCCCGCTTTTCCCGCGTCGAATGGAACGTCTTGGGGACAAAACCCTCGGCGGACGCTACAGAATCGACATATTTATCTTTATTGATCTCCTTGAGAAGATCGTCTTTGGGTAACGGAGTTCCTAGCATAAGCATCACAGGCGTTGAGTTTTATAAGATATATGTAGGAAGGAAAGATGAAAAGCGGGAGAGATATAGAATAAATACCGGATTGGGATGGCGATAGAGAAATACCCGATTGGGAAGAGATATCGATTACAATGGGAAAATCAATTGGAATAATACCCGATTGAGACAATCTTGAGAAAGATACCCGATTTAGAAATAGATCGTATTTACCGAATTGGGAATATATACAGATAGAGCATTAGATAACATTAGATAACATCATCACAGAATTACAGAATACAGCATTACAACGTTGATGTAAATATACGCTGAGTTACGAAATACGAGAAACATCGCGAGTTACGAGATACAAACTGCATCTCCCGCGAGTTACCCATTCTTCACTAATTACAATTGCAGTCTGCTTAGATCTCAGCTTCGTTCGTTTCTCGCTTCTCTCAGCTTTTCGTTCACTGCTTCTTTCGCTGCTTGCTCGCATCTTCGCTCGCTCAGCTGCTCACCTTACCAATCCGACTTCAGCTTATGGCCTCGCTTCGACAAAATCTTCTGGTCTCCCCGTTGCTCCAGAAAACTGAACTTATCCCGTCGAACCGTCTCGTACTTCTTGATAAAATTCTCCTTCTGAAGCGTAAGTCCAATATCATCCAGTCCATTGGTAAGACAGTGCTTTCGGAAAGGATCGATATCAAAATGCTCGACGAGCTCCGTTCCGTGACTATCGTAGATCTTCTGAGCCTCCAGATCAATCTTCAGCTCATTGCCCTTCTCAGCAACCGGCACCAGCTTGGAGATGATAGTTTCCTCCGGCAGTCTGATTAGAAGAAGGCCGTTTTTCAGCGAATTGCTGTAAAAAATATCGCCAAACGACGGGGCAATCACGCATCTGAATCCGAAATCAACCAGGGCCCAGGGAGCATGCTCTCGCGAAGATCCACAGCCGAAATTGGCTCCAGAAACAACCAGAACAGTCGACTTATCCCAGGGCTTTTTATTCAGCAGAAAGTCGTTCTTTTCAGTCTGCCTCCAGTCGTAAAACAGGCCCACAGACAGGCCTGTTCTCTTGATAGTTTTCAGAAACTGCTTGGGAATTATGGCATCCGTGTCGACATTGACTCGATCAATATGAGCTGCTATGCCCTGTTCTGTTCGGAAAACTGGGATTCCGGTTCCTCCACTCGTAGGAGCATCGGCCGTCTCGTCGTCTTCCTGAGGCTCTGCTCCTGCACCGCTTTCGGCTGGAGCATCCTCGACGATATCGAGGTAATCGGGATCGGCAGCCTCAGGAGCCTTCTGATTCTCCACAGCGATCGAAGTATGTGTGTTACTAGGATGAGAACCGGCCACGTATTTCCTGGCATCTGTCAGGTGGCCATCTATAGCAGCTGCTGCTGCCATGGCAGGTGAAACCAGGTGTGTTCGTCCCTGGGCACCCTGACGACCTTCGAAGTTTCTGTTTGAAGTAGAAGCACATCGTTCCTTGGGCGACAGAATATCAGGATTCATTCCAAGACACATTGAGCATCCAGGTTCACGCCATTCGAAGCCTGCAGCCTCGAATATCTTGTCGAGGCCCTCTTTTTCAGCGAGCTTCTTCACAAGACCGCTTCCTGGAACGACCATTGCTCGAGTGATGTTTTCAGCCTTCTTTCTGCCCTTGACGACAGAGGCAGCGAGTCTGAGGTCTTCAATTCGGCCATTGGTGCATGAACCGATGAATATCTTGTCGAGTTTAATGTCGACCAGGGGGACATTTGGTTCCAAGCCCATATACGACAGAGAACGCTCGACAGCGGCCTTTCGAGCGGGATCCTCGAAATCCTTGGGATCGGGCACCTTGGCTGTGATTGGCAGCGCATCCTGAGGAGATGTTCCCCAGGTGACGGTGGGGGTGATTTCCGCACCGTCGATCACCACCTCGATGTCGAACTTGGCGCCTTCGTCTGTAGCCAGGGATTTCCAGTAGGAAACGGCCTTGGTCCATTCGGCACCGGAAGGAGCCAAAGGTCGACCTTTTAGGTAAGCAAAGGTCTTTTCGTCCGGAGCAACGAGACCAGCACGAGCACCGGCCTCAATTGACATATTGCAGATGGACATTCGAGCCTCGACGGAGAGATCTCGAATGGCCTCGCCGGCAAACTCAATGACGCAGCCTGTGCCTCCAGCAGTGCCGATTTTGGCAATGATATAGAGCATGAGGTCCTTGGAGGTGATGGAAGGACTGAGCTTTCCGTCGACGAGAATTCGCATGTTTTTGCTCTTGGCCTGGATCAGCGTCTGCGTGGCCAGGACATGCTCGACCTCCGAGGTTCCAATTCCGAAAGCAAGGGCTCCAAAGGCGCCGTGGGTCGACGTATGGGAATCCCCACAAACGACCGTGGTTCCCGGCAGCGTGAAGCCCTGCTCAGGGCCCACGATGTGCACGATGCCCTGACGGTCGTCGTCCAGTCCAAAGTACCGAACGCCGAAATCCCGGACGTTTTCCTCCAAAGTCATGCATTGGAGTCTGCTATCGTCTTCCTTGATGAACGTAGCTATGTTCCTGTAGCTGTCACGCTTCGTGGTCGGAATGTTGTGATCCACCGTGGCCAGAGTGCAGTCGGTGCGTCGGACCTTTCGTCCGGTGTTTTTCAGGCCTTCAAACGCCTGGGGTGAAGTGACCTCATGGACCAGATGTCGGTCAATATAGATGAGATAATTATCGCCGTCCTTGTGAACTACGTGGTCCTCGAAGACCTTATCGTAAAGAGTTTTGGCAACGGCCGGAGTAGAGGGCATTTTTTTGGGGGGTGGGTGTGTTGTAGGAAGAATAAAAGACGAAGTTGGGGATGACTGAGTTTTATATGTGGAGGGGAGGGTATGGGAGCGAAGGCGGGCCGGTTTCGCAAGGGGAGCGGCAGCCAATGAGACACGGCGGGTTAGTCATAAACGGAGTTAGTCATAGGGGGGAGGGAGGGGCAGGAATAGAGAGGAGGGAGAAGGAAGGTGAATAAAATGAATTGGATTATATGGTATTTGCTTTGTTGTGGTTGTTGTAGTTGTAGTTTTACGGTGTCGTTGTTGTTGTATATCATGAGCTCTTTTGTATTGTTTCACGCTTTTAGCTACTTGCATCGTTTTAGTGCGTTACGTTAGCAGTTCCGAGATCGGAGACGTGCGGTATTTCCGGGGGTACAGGAAACGGATTTTAAAGATATTATTCGGGATATTATTAAGGGATTTTGTTCAAGTAGAGTGTTACGTAAGTTTCTTAATATTTGTTTATATTATTTTGTGCTATCTATTTACTATGTGTTATATTATGTTATATTTTATATATTATAATTACTCTGTGTTCGTTGTGTTCTTGTTCTTGTTCTCAATACGATACGGTCTAGACTGTGGAGAAGCTGGATGAGCAAGCAAGTGCGGATCAACGGTCTCAGGGGTAATATAATGTTTTTTTATTCGTAAGCAGTTATAATTACAGTCTTGTGCTTATCTATAAAAAGATATTAAAAATAAATAAAGACTAAAAACTATTCAACTACTCTGTTATTATTACATTCATCGTGTGATGATCTGTCTCTCGTTTTCTATGTGAGCCTCTCTCTCGACCAACAACTATGACACATAACTCCGTTAATTACTAAACTTTTTCCCAAACACTCATCAGGGTAATTTCATCATGTTAGAAATACACAAAAATACACAAAAAACAACAAAAATTCTCCAAAAATTCCCTTAATAATCCTCAAAAATCCCCCAATATCCCACACTCTCTCCCCATCTGAGACATGGCCCACAACTACCGTCCAACAAAAGACCTACCAAACCTCCTAACAAACAATCTAACACCCCAAATAAACATCCTCAAACCATCAATCTCCTCACTCTCCTTTTCTTCCCCCCTTATTCCCTATATGCCCTCTCGTGGTCCCCCCATCACGTGCCTCTCCTCCCTTTCCTTCCAATTCTTCCACACCCAAAACTATCCTTCCTCCACTCCACAACATTGTTGTTCTTTTCTTCAATGTTAACCCCGCGCTTATTTGGTTATAGAGCATTACTGATGCGTATGCCGGTCAAGGGCTTCATACGCTCGCCTCGCCCGGCTGCCATGCGGCCGTTTTCGTCGTCTTTCAAGAGCACCTCGTCCAGTTTATCGGCGCTATCTGCCAAGGAACAGGCGGCAAATCGCTCGCTGGCCAACCCCAGTGCCCAGGCCGACTTCTACAAGTCGCTCATCTCCGCTAATTACCCTCATTTGGTGGTTTCCCGCTACGAATCCACCTCCATTGCCAGCAACCAGGAGTGTGAAAATCTTTATATCCAGGCGCTACGCATGATCGGCCATCTAGACAAGGCCGATGCTCTGGAGCGCTCCATTGCGCAGCGCACGGCCTCGGAAGCCGAGCATTTGCATGCCGGTTCTGCTGCGGAAAACCCCCTGAGCGCTGCTGCCGGCAAGGGCACTCGCACTGATCCCATCCATGTCATCATCACGGAAACTGCATTGTCGTCGCTGCTGAAATGGCTCAAGTGGCTCATTCCCATGGGCCTGGCGGCCTGGGGTTTGGTCGTCGGCCTGACGTTCTTCACGGAATCGGCGTCTATTCTCAAGGGAGGTGCTGGTGATCTGGGAACTTCGAAAATCGACGGTTCTAACGGCCAGACGTCCACTGTCAAGTTCACCGATGTCCAGGGTGTCGACGAGGCTCGAAGTGAGCTTGAAGAGGTCGTTGATTTCCTCAAGGATCCGTCCAAGTTCACCGGTCTAGGTGGTCATTTGCCCAAGGGTATCCTTTTGACGGGCCCTCCTGGAACCGGTAAGACTCTGCTTGCTCGTGCGGTTGCAGGAGAGGCTGGCGTCCCGTTTTTCTTCATGTCCGGCTCGGAGTTCGACGAGCTTTACGTCGGTGTCGGTGCCAAGCGAGTCCGGGAGCTGTTTGCCAATGCCCGTGCCAAAGCCCCTGCAATTGTCTTCATCGATGAGCTCGATGCCATTGGCAGCAAGCGAAACCCCAAGGACCACTCGTACTCCAAGCAGACGTTGAATCAGCTGCTGGTGGATCTCGACGGGTTCTCCCAGAGCACCGGTGTCATCTTCATTGCTGCTACAAACTTCCCCGAGATGCTCGACAAGGCTCTGACGCGGCCAGGCCGATTCGACAAAATCGTACACGTAGAGCTTCCAGATGTCAGAGGACGCGTAGCTATTCTGCGGCACCATATGAAGAAGATCGAGGTGGCCCCCAACGTCGACCCCACAATCATTGCTCGAGGCATCTCAGGCTTCTCTGGTGCCGACATAATGAACCTTGTGAACCAGGCAGCCATATTTGCGTCGCAGCAGAAGGCGGTCTCAGTGACTATGCATCATTTGGAGTGGGCCAAGGACAAGATTTTGATGGGAGCAGCCAGAAAGACGATGGTTCTGACTGAGGAGTCACGACGAAACACTGCATTCCACGAGGCCGGGCATGCCATCATGGCCCTATATACCCCCGGAGCGACTTCTCTGTACAAGGCGACGATTCTTCCCCGTGGAGCTGCATTGGGCATCACTTTCCAGCTTCCGGACATGGACAAGTACGATCAATCCAAGGCCGAGTTACTAGCCAGATTGGATGTTTGCATGGGAGGCAAGATCGCCGAGGAGCTCATCAATGGCCCGGACAATGTGACGTCTGGCTGCTCGTCGGACCTGAAGAGCGCAACGCAGGTGGCCCGAGCCATGGTGACGTCGTTCGGCATGTGCAATACGATTGGGCCCATTGATCTGGCCGAGAACTGGAACGACTGGTCGGCGTCGACGAGGCATTTGGCCGAGGAGGAGATCCGCAACCTGCTGGTGGCCTCGGAGGGACGCACGCGCAAGATGCTCAAGGACAAGAGCTTGGAGCTGCATCGGCTCGCGCAGGGCCTGCTGGAGTACGAAACACTCGACAAGGAGGAGATCGAGCGGGTGGTCCAGGGCGAGAAAATAGAGCGGGAAAAGACGCAGACCAACACGGTGGTGCGCAACAGCGACATTCGCGACGAACGGGGCGGCAAAGTCGGGCTGGGCGGCCAGGTCAAGCTCGGATAGGTATGCATTTGGATGTATTTATAGTGCTTTGGAAATAAATGACAAAGATGCTGAACTATCTAGGGGGTGATCTGTGTAGAAGCCAGCCCTGTCTCTAAGCGATCTGTCTGGTAGCCCATCTACCAGCCCATCTACTAGCTCATCTACTAGCCCATCTACTAGCCCATCTATTACGCCCTATTCGTACGCCAGTCGCGCAGCCCGAAGATATCGCGACACTCGCAATCCTCCGGGCGTATTCGCGGCATGGACCATCGAGTTTGGAAGCCGATGGGCGACGGGCCCCAGGGAGGAATGACGCAGATTTCGTTCCATTGGCAGGTGCGGGGACATTCGTAGGGCGTTGGCCAGTTGAGGAGGGCGAGGAGGCCGTGGAGGGAGGCAGCATGGGCGCGGAGGGCTTCATAAGAGGGTGGGTGGGAGGGTGTCTGTGAGTTATGCGATTCGTGTGTCTCCTGCGATGCTCCCTGTGTCCCGTTGAACATCCCCCGGATCATCTCTGCCGCCAGCTCGCTCTGCTCAAACAGCTGCCGGCCCACGAGCTCCGCGATCTTGGCCACTGCCGACCAGATGAGCTTGTCAGACGGAGTTCTCAGCGTATTGCCCACTGGATGCGAATGCTCATAAACCAGACGCTTAATAGCATCTTCTCGACGCCCGTTTGCATCGCTAGGATAGGCGTTGTAGTCTGCGTATCGCCGGACAGTGGATATCGAGAACCACGTGAGGTTCCTGGCCAGGTGGTCGTAGTTTGCCGACGAGTTATCTGCGAAATAGCGTGCATAGCTCTGATTCATGGCCAGCAGCAGAGGCGAGTACTTGTTGACTATGCGATCGGCGACCATCTGCCAGTTTGTTGTCGTGAATGGGTCGGCTGGTGTCTGGAAAAACGTCTCCAGGTCTGCTATCATGGCTTCTTTCGTGTGGTTATCTGCAGTCCCTAGCCGTCTAACGTAGGGATCTACAGGCAGATAAGTTCTGTTTATTCCTGTAATCAGGCCGCTAAAGTCGGGCAAAATGCGAGTCTCGCCCTCGTATACATTAGCACCGGCAAGCATCTGTTCGTACGAAGCTGCGTATAGCAGCGACGCATACAAACTGAACGCAGGGTCCGTGGCATCATAGTCGTCGCCGGGATCTTCCACGTGAGGTAGCCCGGCAACCGTCTCGGGGTCGCCATAGTTGATTTTCGACACCACCTTGACCTTGGAGCTGTTGAAGTTGCAGAGAATGAGCTCGAAGCCTGTTTCTAGTCGCACGTAGCCGTCAAGGCCGAACTGCGATCCCCATTGGCAGATCTCCTTGGCAGCCCACCACTCGTAGGGGATCTGGAACCTCTGGTAGTACTCGGGAGGAGCACGCGCAAGAACGAGCTGGGTGTCCATTTCGCCGTCGGACAGATCACAGGCACTGGCACCGTCAAGATAGATGATGCGGTCGAGATCTTCGACGACTTCGAGGGTATAGAAGGAGGTGCTGATATTGTGCTTGGGTTGATCTAGAACGAGCTGTGAGCCGTGCAGAGGTGGTTTTCCCCAAGGTGGTCTGCCGTCTCCTGGTCCATCGCCTGGTCCATCTGGTCTGTCGTCCCCAGGAGGAAACGGAAACCAGCCTCGTCTCCCGTAAAAAGGAAGCCCATTGGCAAAACTGTACGAGAATTCTGCATCCATTGCGACCCATTCTGGGCCTGTAGGGAAGCCTCCACGGGACCCATGGTACAGAAAGGTGCCTTTTCGAATCAAAGCAGGCAGAAACGACACACCATTGGGGTTCAAATCGGCGCCCTTTTCTCTCAGGGCACTTATGACAGTGGTGAAAAGAGCAGTGGCATTTTCTTTGGTCACGTTATCTAGAAGTTGTTGATAATTATCTAGGGATATTTCCGGATAAAGCCCAACTGAGTCCGAAAGAGGCAATACTTGATAAGGGGTGTTGAAACGAAACCCCAGGATGAAATACGTGAATATTGCACCGGCAAGAAAATAGAGCTTTGGGAAATTTCGAGGTTTATCCATTGTGCCTCCGTTTAGCCTCTGTGCTCCTCCTTTATATAGTCAAAATTGAATATAGAATATTGATACACGAATATTGAATATACGAATATTGTAAATGTACAATGCAGATGATGACTGCTCAGGCGATTGCTATGAACTCTGGACTGGATATAGTTATATAGATGTTCGTTAGATCTTTGTGGTTTTCAAGGCGTTAAGTGCAAAACTGCGGCCGGGTTATCAAAAGCTTATCTCTTATCTAGAGTGACACATTACCGAATTAGTGGATCAGCATAAGCAGTATTAGTTTATGGAAATTTATAAATACTTGATAAGATTATAGGAATGGAATGTAATGATTTGCAGAAATAATAATATAAAATAATATTTTGTTCGTTTGTCTATGGCTCTGGTGAGTCACCAGCTGCGCCTTTAAGGACGCCTGCGTGTTTTAACAAGTAGAATTTTTTTAGTTTATTTTTGAGAATTATTTATAATAATGAGATATATAGTGTTTTGCGATTGAAACATATACGAAATTTTCTGTTCTGAATAATTTTGTAATTTAGGTGATTTAGGTGATTTTCGGCTACTTTAACGTCTTAGAGTGTGAACTTAGACAGCGAACTTATTATTATTATTATTATAAGTGAGCTTACAGTAAACTCTATGCTCATTGGTGAATTGAACAAAGAACGAACATTGTCCAAAAACTAACATTTCCACCAAAAACAGCCTAAACCATTCTTATGCTAATATCTTTATTGTGCTCTAAACTGCAACTACGCTTACAATCAGAGCTATGCATGGCTTTCCTTAACTGACGGCCCTAGGCTGCTATTCCATAACACAAGCAATAACACGAAATCACGCCTATTCTTCAAATAGTACCCAACATGCAAATGCCTTACATCCAACCTGTTCGTAATCCGCCTTGTTCGTAACTTGATCACCCTCCTGTAGACTGGCATCCTCGAAAGCTCTTCCTTCAAAACGTCCAAGAACAAACAGCAAACCAAGCTGGCAGAATTCTTGAGTACAAAACTCTCACTCTGACCAGCCCTCACTACTGCTCGCTCTGTGATACCTTCTCCTTTTCCCCCTTTTCTGATCCCTCGCCTCTACTCTTCTTTTTCTTCGTAACTCCCTTCTTCTTCTTCTTGATCTTCTTGTGAACTACCTGCACCTCTGAAGCATCTGCTGCAAGAAGATTATCCCTCAATTGTTCAATCTCATTAGCTGTCTGCTTGTTCTGGGTCTCATCCTCAGACAAGTCCAAGTCCTTAAGCCGCGACTCAATATGCAAAAGCCCCTTCTTCTTTGAAGAGCTAGAAAGCCGCTTATCATCTTGATTTGTCCCATCTCCAATATCCTCGTCTTGCAAAATCTCCACCTTTGGCCGTCTTACTTTCGCACTACTAGCAGCACCCTGGAAAGAACCAACAGACGACTCTCGTTGATTTGGTGATGTAGATCGTGCAGACGGTACTGCTGAAGATGTAGAACTTCCCAAATAGAAAGGATCGTTTTGAAGCTGTTTCTCTCTTGCCAATCGCTGTTTTTCCAACTCCTGCTCTGATAAGAGATCCGGAGCCGATGAAGAAATATCCACTAGTTGCTGTGGTCCTCGACCTTCCGTATCCATAAATATATCATATTGATAATCGTCGTAATCATCATTTGAGTTATCTGTGTCCAATGCTCCTGGAACAATTTCATCTTCCAAGTTCAAACCCTCTGGTATAGGAACTCTCTTTTGAGCACCTTTAGCTACTGGATTCAGCTCGTAAGCATTGAATAGACTAGGAAGTGCAACCGTGAGAAGCAGAGGCGGGATTGCCAAATCAGTCTTATCGTGCTCTTCAATACCTTGACTGACCACTTTAAGAAGCTCCAGAAATCCCACTGCTCGTTCCTGCACCTCGAAATCCGTGTCTATAACCTTTCCTTCAAGATATTGTTCTACTCTCTCAGTAAGTTGTGTGACTGCAGTAGAACGCTCTAGTGACCACTCAATGTGCTTGTTTCCAGCATAGCAAGTGTATAGCTTCATTGCTGCCTGAATAAAAATAGCAGATAATTTAGAGTATTCGCTGGAGAGAATGTCAGCATAGGATGACGATATTAGAGAGCTTACTTGCAGCAAATTATCCAAGGTTTCAACTGGATTGATCAGATATTGTGGATATTCCCCCAGTATCCATATTAAAGCGAACAGGGTTGATGGCATAGAATGCGAAATAAGTGCGACATCTCGACTTAGAAGACCATAGGCAGAAGCCACAAGCACTGGGCGAACTGCTTTGACACGAACTGCAATTGCTCGGAATTCTTCACCTATCAATGCACCCACTGAGACTTCCGGAACACTTTCAAGAAGCGGTTCTGGTGGAGCTAATGATACCAGCTCAACCAGAATTTCGATATACCAGTCGAAATCAGGCAGCAGCTGATAAGTCCTGAGAGAACATATCTCGATCAGTTTGCGAATGACCTTGACACGATACTCCTTTTTCCCACTGGGACTTGTAATTGAGTCTTCCTGAGCACCTTCGCGAAGCTGTTCCATGAGTTTGAGCACAATGGATTCTATATTGTCTTCGTTGGCCGTGCCAGTGAGCAGAGTCAGCACTTGTTCCCTGATAGTCAAATCTTTGTCTTGAATGCAATCGAGAATTATCGTCTGTTGGCCTGCAAGAAACTGAGGATGCAGCTTTACCACTTTGGTCAGGGCAAGCAGCCCGACATATTTGAGATTTTGATCTGTTTCCTCGACCAACACCTGGAGTTTGCCGATGCATTTCGCGGCCAGATCGTAGTCGTCCTCGTCCAGCATTCCACTGGATATTATGCAATTAATGCATTCATATAGCAGAGACATTGCCGTAGTGGAATCCATGAGCTGTAGAATAGACGGCAGCAGTTTCTGCTTCAGTCGAGGCTCTCTGGGAGCCAGGGACGAGAACAGTTTGAGGATTTTAATGACCATCCAGTTATTCTTGGACGTGGTAAGAAGCTCGTATAGCTGCGGTGCCAGGGAAAGCAGGCTTTTGGCAGAACTCTGCTTGGCCAGCTCACAGATGACATTGACGGTGGCCGAAACCACACTACTATCGGAGTCATTGAGTCTGTCTTTTAGTCTTGGAAACGCCATTTTCAGCGCCTCGGGATACTGCAGAAATATCTTGTACATTGCCAGGACGGCTCTTTTGCGGATATACGGCCGGGAATGTGTGAGCATCTTGATGATATCGTCGGACAAATCCTGAGCCAGCGACGGAGAAACCACCGAGGCCACGCCTGACAATGACACACTGACATCCAGATACCGACTGGATCCGAGATCTTTCTTGAACAAATTGGTCGTCAGCATCAAAACATCGGTATCGCTGCGAAAGGTCTGCATGGCAGCCAGATATCCGACTCGTTTCTGCTGGAATTTCGGCGACGACATCACCTCCAGCACGTGGAACGAGGCCCAGCTCATGTCGAAGCCGTACATCTCCAGGTACGCCAGTTTCAGAACCGCCATGGTCTTGGTATCCATGTCCTGGGACCGGACTTCGCTATGGCAGTCGGTGACAGCATGTCTGAGGTACGCCATGCGAGACTCGGGGTCCTTGGTAGCTCGTATTCCCCGGATCAAGTCGCTTAGGGACTTCTCGAAGAAGATGCCGAAGGGCCGGAGCCGCTGCGACAGCTGGTCGTCTCTGTGGGACATGAGAAGATGAGGGTGAAATTGTGCTGGGAGGAGAGGTAGAGGGGGGGGCATAAAAGCCAGGGAAGGCATATATAGTTAGGATATAGGAAATAGGAACTTATTTAAAGAAGTAATTGGTAAGAGAGCTGTATAAATAAATAAATATATATATATATATACTATGCGTTGCTATTCTTCTCCTACCTATTCCTCTCCTGCTCCCTCCCCCGGGTAACCTTCCTATTTAGGCCTTCTCCAGCTTTTTTCCCCAAGCCATGGTTCAACATAACGGCCCTCTAGCGTCCTCGTTTGTCATTCCTGACGATGAACCTGACAATTTAAGTAGTACCTCGTCAGACGAGTCCTATGCCGAGTCGGCACGTGACGCAGAAGCCGAGTTCTCAGCCGTGGGCTTTCTCCATGAGCAGCTAGCTACAGTTTTCGATGCTGGGCTTCTAGATCGGACAGTTGTAACTCAAGCTCAAACTAGTGGACTGCTTAATGCAAAATCAAAAGAGTTGAATACCATGTTGCAGGTAGCAGCAGAGAAAATAGCAGAAATGAAAAAAGTGGTTTCCGAGGGTTTAAGTACTGCTAAACAGACCCAGAAGGACCTTGAGCGAGCTTCTAGAAGAGCTAAAGCGTTGAATGAAAAGGCTCGATCAAAAAGACCAATTGAGTATGCGGAGTCGAAGGAGGAGGTATATAAGGGGGAGAGATACGAGTAGGGTGCGGAAAGGGAAAAAAGCATAGAGAGAATAGCATAGAGAGCAGCATACGGGATAATGATAATAATAATAATTTTAAATATTGACTGGATATTGAATATAATCTGATTGTATATTAATCATAATATTAAACTCTCGGCTCTTAGCATGTTTCCTGTACCCTGTATGCTGAGCCGTTGTGAAGACCGATTCATGACCTTGATCTAGTCTTTGCCGTATTCCCTGTGTTCTAGTTTCATGATATCGTATAGATGAGTGTTGTGTATCACTGAGTTGAGCGTATAGATGAGTTGAGCGTATAAGTGTGTTGAACGTACGCCGACTTAATGTGAAAAATATCCAGTAGTCGTTTGTATGGAGATTAAGCAGGCAAAATCACTGCAATATGCTATTACTGCCTCACTGCATCTCCGCCTCACCTCCACCCTCATCCGATCTTCCACACCTCAAGCCCAATTATCTCAAACTTATCACTAGATCCCAATACATCGTTTCCAAACGTAAGACTCCTGTTAGACACCCCATGGATCAAATCATGATCTACCCACAGCCCGTAATGGCCATCTCCTCCTCCCATGCTAAGAAACTTGGACGTGCAATATATCACGAAATCATTCAATCCCGTGTATGGAAATGCCTGGAAGCGTAGTCCAGATGCCAGTCGTTTAGTCTTCCAGAGAAAACACTCTCCATTTCCATAAAACCTCCTTCCTTCACCACTAGGATGAAAGTAATCGTTGCAATAAGCACCAAATACTTCTTCCTGAGAATCCTTGATAATTAACACATATCCAGGCCTTCGAGACGTCGTTGTAGGCACACAATTCGCATATAACGTATTCAAACTGGCCCCATGCTGCTCCAAACTGTATAAAAGATCCCAGTGATCGCATAATTGCAACCTTGAAGGCAACAAGGGCCTGATATCCTCGCAAATCGGTGTGTTTAGAACTCTTGTTTTGGTGGAATCAGAGAATCCATGCAGGCCGACCGGGCTTAAAGGAGGAATGGCAAAGTTCTCATCTGTCACCTGATTTGCCTTCTCATTAGTTTCTTCCGTTTCATGGTTTCCTAGAATCTTCTGTTTGAGCCGATCTCGTAGAGAAACGTGTTTCTCGTCTGACATTGTTGGTTGATGGGGTTCCCAAATGGGCAACTTCAAAGGATGCAAAATAGGCAAATTTAAGGTTTAAGCAGGTTTAAGCAGGTTTAAGCAGTGTGAGTTTAAATAAAAAACGAACTAAAATTGGCTGATAGGGGGATGAAAATTATGTAGAATCAAAGTAATATATTATGTTTATGGGTTTTTGTTTAAAAAATAGTACCGGTAGTACCTGAACAAAGAACTATGCCTGCATATCAGTCCAGTCATTGATACCACTAGCATATCTGCTGTAAGAAATAACTCACAAGCAAATAAGTACAATCTCCACCTAATCCTGTTTGATCCCTCCCCAAGCAGATATACAATCTCCACCTAATCCTGCTTGGTCCCTCCCCAAACAGATAAGTACACTCCACCTAATCCTGCTTGGTCCCTCCCCAAACAGATGAGTACACTCCACCTAATCCTGTTTAGTCCCTCCCCAAACAGACTCCGCTGCTTCCTTCTCACAGAACCTGGTGCAATCTGCCAAAATCCTGGCCTGTTTTCCGATATCGGCCATTTTGCTCAGAACTTCCTCATTTCCAGCCTTGAAGCCATAAATAGTGTAGTTAAGTCCCAGGTCCTCGCAGAACTTGATTACTGCCGGTTGAGCAGCTCGCAAGTTGTGTCTAGGCAAACGTGGAAACAGGTGATGAATGGCCTGGAACTGCAATCCACCATGCACAAAATCCATCCATTCGGGACAATCCACGTCCATGGTCGTTCGGATCTGTCGTTGAGGAAACGATTCCTTAGTGCCTAAATCACTGGTACTCATACCGAAGTGAGATAAAGTGATCTGAACATGGACTGGCATTGTAGCAATATGAGACACCATGAGATAGAGCCATCTTTCACCTGCAGTATGTAGACTGCAAGTCATAAGTAGGTAGAAAAACCAATAGCAGAAGAAAACGAGCCCAGTGAACTCCAAATACCTCATAAAAGCCCCCTGGCCCTTCTTGGGACCCTTGTTCTTCAGCACATGTTCCCAAGAAAGTACGTAGAGATTGAATCGCCCAAAGCAGAGAATGAAATGATAAGTATAATGCTGGATAGGAATGAGTTTCTTGGCAAATGCATCCCACCACAGCCGTCTTTCATAATAGGTGCTCCAGGCGTTTCCAAAAAGCTTGGCGGACACTGCAAAAAATGGCAGATGCTGAATATCCGGATCATGAACCGGGTCGTTTGTAACAACATGGTGTACGTTGTGATTGCGTTTCCACCATCCTGCTGACAGACCGCCGATGAAATCAGCCACCAGCACTGCTATAGTGCTATCAATGTAGTAGTTATGAGTAACAGACATATGCGCAGAATCATGCACTATGAACACTGCTTGATGCCAGCCGAGTCCCATACAAAGAGCGCTGAGAAAAAGCATTAGTTTGGTCGGAGTGCTTTCGTATCTGCTTAGAACAAAGAAAACTCGGCTCAGAATGAACAGCGGGATTATTCGGCATGCCTCGCCGGCATATCTCCAATAATTGCATTCAAAAAGGCCGTCATTCAGTAATTTGTCATGCAATTGGTGGAATTTCTTCCTGATATTCTCTTGTGTATCAACGTCGAGGTTCGGGTACTTCTGCAGGTCCTTCTTTACCAGATCGTCATCGAACTTCTTGATACGGTCCATTGTGATCTCGGCATTATCCGGTAACAGAAATTCATCCTGAGGCGATACTCCATCCGGTACAGCCTCCTCTTTGCCCTGCTCCTTGTCGATCTGCTCGCGGCTACGAAACTTACCGCCCTGAATTGGCGGCAGAAAATCCTTCCATGGCAGCTCGACGTAGCCGACTGTGAAATTCTTCATTCTTTCCAGCGTGGTATCGGCGTGGAAGACCGTCATCTCGTCCGACCCGTCTCGGCCGACCATATGAAGCACTGCCTTGTCACCTCCAGGGTGGTACGCCAGCCATCTGTTCAGTTTCAAGGCTCTTCCTCTGAAGATCACAATGAGTTCGCCGTCATGGATTCGGCTCTCTATATCACGCCGATCCAAAATACGGCGCTGTTTCGTTGCAGCAGGCTCAGTGACGGTGGTGGTCGACATGGGAAGATGAAGTGAAAATAGTGGGATGTTTGGGTATTTAACGCACCACCCAGCAAGCGCTGCGACCCAGCAACGGCAGTGAAATGCCCCCAGACTTAGTGATTTGATTGCATACTTATTGTTTATGTCAATTGGTTTATGTATATGTAATTAGTTATTTTAACCCAGAAATAAAAGATATATCTAATCAGACTCCTTGGTTTGCACAGCCTACCTACCCCTTGGTCGGATCCCCGCAACCCTAACCTACAATTCGGGACGGGACAACGACTCTCCGATAGTATCAGCAATGAAAGCTCTACAGTCGAATAAAAAAACATTTAAATTCAATTTATTATTATCATAATAGAATTTTCAGTTTATCTAGATTGTCTCATTTACCGATCTCCTCACAAACAATACGGTGACATAGGCTTCCTTTCAATTTACATACCTGTTTAATGTAGGCTCAAGAGATATCATTCGTGTTATTATTATCGTCGTTGACCTGTTTGACATACCCTAGTTCCTAGGTTATATTTCTAAACTAAACTTGAACTTCTAGTCACGTTCATGGCTACTATTCGTAAATGGTTAACGAGGGTGGTGCACTTTCAACTGCAGCTAGCGGCTACGCAAACACCATAACTGGCATTGTAAGCGATATCAAATGAATTTTTCGTCCAGTAACTATATGATACATATTATTTTAATGAAAATTAGTGTGTTTGCTTCTAATGCTGAGGGTGCTAAAATTTCAAGATTTAATAATGCATCCCAAAACACATAGCAGCTTTATTCCAATATTCTCAGCAAAACTTGGAATTTTTTGTGATATGCTGCATTATATATTGTATATGATTCTCTTTTGACTGTTTTCTTCCCGTTTACTCTTCGTGGTGACTCGCTTTTGCAGCTCGAAATACTGCCTTTTTGACGGCGAGGATTGGGAGACGGCAAGATTTTAGCGGATTTCACTATTTCTGGGCCCACCATCACCACCATCAAGGGCTCGCACTAACATACATCATAACAATTCACCACTGATAAATGACACATTTTATAATTATCTATATATATGATTATTATTCATCAAGATATCTGTCATTTTTCCGCTATAATAAAGCTCTTGGCGTTTGTCAAAGCACAGCCGTACACGACACCTCTCACAGGCTGAATTCTAATAAGCATAAAACAAGCACTTCAATTTTCATATAGCAATCTTATTGCATAATATAAAAATAATATGACTCTCCGATGTCATTCGTACTATTATTATCGTCATTGAGATAGTTGGGCTCGTCTAGGTACCAAGGCCAATTATCCCAAACTTAGTTCTAGTTTGGCATCACGTTTATGGTTACTTTTTCCAATTGATTAGCGAGAGTGGTGCACTTTCAAGTACAGCTAGCGGCCACGCAAACGCAATAACTATTATTTAAATAACATTGACATAATGTGCTAGTGCGGAAATATATCTCCATGATTTTTTAGTTCACAATTGATTTGTTTTCCGGCTGATATTGAGACTCTAAAATCGCCCGATTTCAAGAACCACTTTAACATGTATGGTGGCACAGTCCGCCTATTTTCCGTACAACAAAAGATTTTATATGATATATTGTATTTTCTATCTATTCTAATCATGTTAGTATTAATTTACACTCGTATACTGCATGTAGTGAGTAGTTCTTGCAAATTGCAAAATCGCCCTGGAACCTAAAAAGCAGTGCGGCTAACGCAATTTCAACGGCTTTGAGATTTTAGCAGTTCATCACGATAATTTTTGACATCAACTATCAGGCCAAATTTGCTTACTTCTAGCAATAATCAATTATGCCTAATAAACGATTCATTCACTTAAATACAAACAATCAACTGTTATCAATACTATCGAATTTAATATTTGTTTGCTGTGCACTAGTGTATTCAGCAGACTATATGATGCACAGCCGCACGCACCCGCGTACCTCTGGCAGCATCATTATAAGCATAAATAGGCCACTGGAATTTTCGAATCGCATTTTTATTATATAGTATGGAATACTATCGCTCTCCTATGCCATTGGTGCTATTATTATCGTCATTGGGATAGTTCGGGTCGTCCAGGTACCAAGCTCAATTATCCCAAACTTAGTTCTAGTTTGGCATCACGTTTATGGTTGCTTTTTTCATTTGATTAACGAGTGTAGTGCACTTTCAAGTACAGCTAGCGGCCTCGCAAACGCAATAACTATTATTTAAATAACATTAACTTAATGCTCCAGTGCGTAAATATATCTCCATGACTTTTTAATTCAAAATTGATTGGTTTTCCGGCTGATATTGAGACTCTAAAATCGCCCGATTTCAAGAACCATCTTGATATATATGGTAACGCAGTCCGGCTATTCTCGCTACAACAGAAGATTTTATATAGTATATCATATTTTCTATCCATTCCGGTTATTTCAGTATCAATACACACTCGTATACTGGATGTAGTGAGTAGTTCTTGCCAATTGAAAAATGGCTCTACGGCCCCAAGAAGCAGTGCGGCTAACCCAACTTCAGCGGCTCTAAGATTTTAGCAGCTTCATCACGATAATTTTGGAGGTCATCTATCAGGCCAAATTTGCTTACTTTCAGCAATAATTAGTTATACCTGATACGTGATTCATTTATGTACATACACACGATGAAATACTTTCAATATTATCGAATTTTATTTTTGTTTGATGTGCACTAGTGTATTCGGCAAGCTATATGATGCACAGCCGCACGCACCCGCGTACCTCTGGCAGCATCTTTATAAGCATAAATAGGCCACTTGAATTTTCAAATCACATTATTATTATATAATATACAATAATATAAGTTTCTGATGTCGCTCGTGCTATTATTATCGCCATTGGGCTAGTTAGGCTCGTCCAGGTACCAAGCTCAATTATCCCAAACTTAGTTCTAGTTTGGCATCACGTTTATGGTTACTTTTTTCATTTGATCAGCGAGTGTAGTGCACTTTCAAGTACAGCTAGCGCCTACACAAACGCAATAACTATTATTTAAATAACATTAATGCACATTGCCAGTTCGCAAATATATCTCTATAACATTTTATATCAATCTTTGATTGGTTTTCCGACTGATATTGAGAATCTAAAATCGCCCAATTTCAAGAACCACCTTGATATATATGGTAACGCAGTCCGGCTATTTTCAATACAAAAGAAGATTTTATATGATATATCATATTTTCTATCTATGCGCATCATGTTAGTATTGATTTACTGTAGTATACTGCATGTAGTGAGTAATTCTCGCGAGTTGAAATATGGCTCTACGACCTCAAAAAGCAGTGCGGCTGACCCAATTTCAACGGCTTCAAAATTTTAGCAGCTCATCACGATTATTTTGGACATCAACTATCAGGTCAAATTTGCTTACTTTCAGCAATAATCAACTATGCCTAATAAACGATTCATTCACTTAAATATAAACAATGAACTGTTTTCAATACTATCGAATTTAATATTTGTTGATGTGCACTAGTGTATTCGGCAAGCTATATGATGCAAGCCGCACGCACCGCCCTACCTCTGGCAGCATCTTTCTAAGCATAAATGAGCCACTTGAATTTTCAAAACACATTTCTATTATATAGTATGAAATAATATGAGTTTTTGATGTCATTCGTGCTATTATTTTCGTCATTGAGATAGTTGGGGTCGTCCAGGTACCAAGCTCAATTATCCCAAACTTAGTTCTAGTTTGGCATCACGTTTATGGTTACTTTTTTCATTTGATTAGCGAGTGTAGTGCACTTTCAAGTACAGCTAGCGGCTGCACAAACTCAATAACTATTGTTTAGACAGTATTGCTTTACATTGACAGTGTGGAAATATATCTCCATGATTTTTTAGTTCACAATTGAATGGTTGTTCCGCTGATATTGAGAGTGTAAAATCGCCCGATTTCAGAGAGAGCCATAATGTAGATGGTAACGCAGCTCGACTATTTTCTACACAACAAAAGATTTTATATGATATATTGTATTTTCTATCTATTTGGATTATTTCAGTATCAATACACGCTTATATACTGCATGTAGTGAGTAGTTATTGCGAATTGAAAAATGGCTCTGCGACCCCGAAAAGCAGTGCGGCTAACCCAATTTCAACGGCTTTAAAGATTTTAGCAGTTCATCACTATAATTTTGGACATCAACTATCAGGCCAAATTTGCTTATTTTCAGCAATAATCAATCATATCTGATAACCATTTCATTCAGGTAAATACACACAATGAACTGTTTTCAATACTATCGAATTTAATATTTGTTTGCTGTGCACTAGTGTATTTGGCAGACTATATGATGCACAGCCGCACGCAGCTTCCTACATCTGGCAGCATCCTTCTAAGCATAAGTAGGCCACTTGAACTTTCAAATCGCATTTTTATTGTATAGTATGAAATAATATGAGTTTCTGATGTCATTCATGCTATTATTATCGTCATTGGGATAGTTAAGGTCGTCTAGGTACCAAGCTCAATTATCCCAAACTTAGTTCTAGTTTGGCATCACGTTTATGGTTGCTTTTTTCATTTGATTAACGAGTGTAGTGCACTTTCAAGTACACCTAGCGGCTACACAAACACAATGGCTACTATTTAAACAAAATTACCTTAAATATCCAGTGCTAAAATATATATCTATCACATTTTATATCAATCTTGATTGGTTTTCCGGCTGATATTGAGACTCTAAAATCACCCGATTTCAAGAACCACCTTAACATGTATGGTGGCACAGTCCGCCTATTTTCCGTACAACAAAAGATTTTATATGATATATTGTATTTTCTATCCCTTCTTACTATGTTAGTATTGATTTACTCTAGTATACTGCATGCAGTGAGTAATTCTTGCGAGTTGAAAAATGGCCCTACGCCCCCGAAAAGCAGTGCGGCTGGCCCAACTTCAACGGCTTAAAAATTTTAGCAGTTCATCACGATAATTTTGGAGGTCATCTTTCAGGCCAAATTTGCTTACCTTTAGCAATAATCGATTATATCTGATACATATTTCATTCAGGTAAATACAAACAATGAACTGTTTTCAATACTATCGAATTTAATATTTGTTTGCTGTGCACTAGTGTGTCTGGCAAGCTACATGATGCACAGCCGCACGCAGCTTCGTACATCTGGCAGCATCCTTCTAAGCATAAGTAGGCCACTTGAAGTTTCAAAACACATTTTTATTATATGGTATACAATAATATGAGTTTTTGATGTCATTCGTGCTATTATTATCGTCATTGGGATAGTTAAGGTCGTCTACGTACCAAGCTCAATTATCCCAAACTTAGTTCTAGTTTGGCATCACGTTTATGGTT